>APFE030584410.1:156707-224402 GCA_000404065.3 Pinus taeda
CATGCCTCAATGGCAAGTTTCTCACTTTTGGCGACAGGTTTACATCAATGACCTTCGACCGAGAGATTTTGCGTGGTGTTCAACGCCAAGTCCCTTTTTCACACCATGTAGATTGTACTGTAGTACCTTGAGGGTCATTTTCATTATTGGTGATTCCTCTCGCGCCTGTTAACAGGTTACATCATTGGCTGGTAATCAGGTGATGTCTTTCCATGTTCGACTCCAAAACATTTTTCACATGGATCGACTTGTACTCCGAGTGAAGATTGGCCGAGTTTGAAGACCCCGGATCTAGTTTCATCCATTCGAGCCGCGATATATTCAAGAATATAAAAACATCCAGTGTACATCATTGCCGAACAGATGATCATCCAAATCAAAGGATGATGTGTCCATATCATTAGTCTGTCAGATAGACGATCGTCTGTCCTATGTACATGAAAATGAGTTTATAAAGCTGAGCATGGGAATGCCCGCCTCAGCTAGATCATAAACAAAAGTTGTCATATAATGTATTGTATTGTATCTTATTACAGGTCACCTCCCAGTTCAGAAAAACTTCAGATCCTCGTAGTAAAGCATTTCACCCGACATCAAAACGTTAACGACCTCATGCTTTAGGGGGAAACTGTTATAGAAATTTTTGGGCACTTCAACCCCAATCACAAATGTCCATAAAATAAGGGCTCTTAATTCCCTAAAAGGGTTGCTTCATTGCCCAAAGGAACAAGGTCAACTGATTACATCATCTCCCAGAAGTTCTCCACTGAAAACTGCTCATAAATGGTCAAAACTGGACCATACTGAAAGCTCCATGCAGAGAGTGTGACGCATATCACCTTCCCAATGTACATGGTGCGATGCATACTATTTTGCTCCTTTGTAGGGTGCGATGGTCAGGAATGGACAAATGGCGGGGACCAAAATGCGAGGTGGAAGATCATGGAATCTTCCAGAAGCTTCCCCTCTGACACTTGCCTCTCCATTTTCAACCAGGGATGATTAAGAGATCTTCATTCTCCAAGTGGAAGCAGGAAATATCAGAGAGAAGACACTAATCAAGATCCCAAAAGATGACTCACCTCTCTGTAATCATCTATATATGGATCCCTCATCACAGAGATCCAGAGGCTGGAATTTTGTATCTTATATAGAAGTGTTGTTGGTATTTTTGTGTACATTCACAGTGTTGGGTGATCTAGCTTTTCTTCAGGTGAAGAAGGGCTTCTTAGCTGGAGGATGATGTTGGGTCAGAGCACATGGTTGTAATCTTCTTGCTACTTTTCATCTGAATAAAGCTATTCTTGTTTCCTTCCATATTCTTGAGTACTTGTTTATATATGCTTGTATATGGTTAATGCACATCTAGTCTTGCATTATTTATGAATTTAGATCCTTGTTTCTTGCATAGTAGTATGTTGTTGTGATTCTACAGGTCCTTTTGAAGCTGAGAAGACAAAGAAGAAGCGGCAAAACTTTATCAAGAAGGAGAGGAAATCGAGCGCAAGACTCAGGTTGGCCCTCTTGGTTCTCCTCTCATCTATTTTCATAAAAGGAATCAATAGTAAACTTTGATTATTTGTTTCTAAGATAGCCACCCATCTTAGTGCAAATAGTAGCATCCGAGTGGACACTATTCCGGTATAACAAAATGGTGACTCCGTTGGGGAGCGACTAGATTACTTGTTAGCTTATCTATCGTTGTTTCTTTTATAAACATACAAACGGAGCCTGAAGTCAAGCTAGCTAGCCTTCGAACTACATTTGTCATACAAATGCAAAGTAGATCAATGCTGATTCAATCAATCTCTGTGTTTTGTTTATGAATTAAACAATAGATCTGCAAGCAATCTAATTGCCCTAGGTGGTGGCTCTAGTAACCTCTTAGATCACCCCTGTGTTTTACATACATTGATCTATACTTATTCAGCTTAAACACCTAAACTAAACTGTAAACTGTGAGTGAAATATCGTTCAAAGTCTTGCATTGCAACCATCGCACCCTGCCTTCAAGGCAGCCTATATGCATCGCACTTCCCGAATGGAGTAGGTGCGCTGCATACTGAGTTCACTGTGTAACAGGTGCGATGGTCAGGGAGGATTGACTTTACCCTCCGACTGTGGATTTTTCTCACTGTTTTCAGTCTTATTCATGAGTTTTGCTATCTGTAATCAGTGTACTTCTATGAATATCTCCTTCTCTTGCATTATTCTGCTTCCTTAGTGCAAAGAACTATAAATGTTTTTTATGTATTGTCCGTCATTTTAGTTCTCTTTTGTAAAAAGTAGCATAGTCGAACTGTCGCCTCTAGATCTGAAAGTGTCGTAGCTGTCATTTTCAGTTTTAGAAAAAAACTCCATTGTTTTAGACATTTGATTATATAGTTACTATTGCATAGTATTTGAATTACTAGTTTTAAAGTGTCGAAAAGAAATTTCCATTTCAAAATTGCAAAGTGTCTCTCTTGCTTTCACTTCATTTTGAAAAATAATTTTGCTGAGTATAGTCGCTTTAAAAGTAATTCAGCTTTGCAAATAGCTTTCTTAAAGTCATTCACACATTAAGAGAGCTGAAAAACAAATACATGCATGTGCATTTTCATTTTGAATGCTTGGCTTGATTTAGGACTGTGCATATTAGCGTGTGCTCTATGGTCTGTGAAGAAAAGATGCTTGACTTTCTTCCTTTTAGTAGCTAGGATTTTCATTGCTGAAAGAAGATAAAACACCTGTTTATCATCTTAGACTGCATTTTAGGAATTATACATACATCACGTGGTGAACCTGAAAGGAAAACTGTTAAGCAAGGTCAACTTAAAATAAATCCAATGAATCTAACAACGCTTTGGAACTTAACGCACAACATCTAGAGGTCTAGGCTAGAGACATATTCCGGCGTCGTAAAGCCTGGTAACTATTGCTTTCAGTGCTGGTTGGGTGATTCCTCCACTCTGAGACGGCAAGTGCTAGTACGGACTTGTGCTCCCACGTAAAATCGCGTATATATTGGGAGACCACAATAGGTTGCATCCTTTATCCTTAGGAAACCGTGTCTTCTGCCCTATCGATCGTAATGCACCGAACACAACATTCGGGAAGATTGACTGCCCTACCGTAAAAATTATTCTATAGTTTTACGATTGGTTTGGTAATCCTCTCTGCTTAGATCTCCAGAGAAGTCCATTTTGCTCCTTTTCAGACTCCTTAAAGGAAAAGGTCCTCTGAGCGCTTGTCACTTCAAGCTCAATAAAAATCGAAAGCAACTAGAGTCATCTTTTGTTTTTTCTCGACTCTTTAAAATTGAAAAAACAGGTTGTGTCAAAGCGTCTAAAATTCATTTAATTCGAAAAACATTTTTCCCTTTTTATTTTGAGTTGATCAAGTAATCCGAAATCGCGGAAGAAAGTCAATCAAAACCCCATCATTCACGGAGACTTATGAGCCAACCATCGTTGACTCTAGAAGTTAAGCCATTCCAGATGAAGTGAACTCGTTTAACTAGATCAAAATCCCCTAGGTTGGTTGGAGCAAGCACCCCAACATCCTCAGAGACTCTGGTTACTCCGAACATTTCTGGAATCCTTGCCTCTACAGAAGAAATTCCACAACAGCAAAAGGACATTACGCCTGATCCTAGTGTGACAGTTAACACTTCTATTCTTGAACCGGCTCCATCTACAGCCGATTCGGAAGGTGTTACTCCCTAAATGTCTACTGCTGCAGTACTTACATCTTCTTTGGCACCAGAAATATTTTATGGACCTGACAGTCTGCCTCTTCCTCCTAGATTGATTGCCATAGAAGAGATTGTGGAAGATCCTCCATCTAGCACTCTAATGCAACTTGGAGTTGGGATCGCCCTATATCCTTCTTCATCAGAGAATATTCACCCACCCTCGGAAATTCCTGAAGAATCGCTGAGGAATCTTTTGGATAGTCTTAATATGTTTGAACAACCGTCAACATCAAGGACTGTGTCACCCGACACAGCAATAGCAGAAGCACCTTCTGCTATTCCAACAATGTTCACCGGCGTGCCATCTGTCCCAACCAGCTTTCAGTCATTGGATGGAGTCCATCCTACGGTTAATTCGACAGTATGGACTGTTCCTGTTTGTTCGTCCAGAATTATATCTGGAATCTCTTACGTTGAGGCTCGACAAATTGATCCGTCACAAGGTCAATTTGGGCAAACTGGTCCCCAAAGGTAGATTATTCCTTTGAGCACTGGATTACCATCGTATGGAGGGCCGTATACCCTTTCATTGTCTTCCCCAGAAGGAAAACCATGCGTGAGTTCACAACAGAATTTGGGTTCTGCTGGAATCACAACTAGCGGTTGGGTACCAGTCCTGTCTCAACAACCAAGAGTTGTATGCTCAATACAACAAAGTTCACCTATGAAAAACATTCCCACTACGCCAGCTATTGTGGCAGTATCGCAAGTACAAACGTCACCTATTGTATGTCAACCGCAAGTTTCGCAGGTTGCAATAAAACAATCTCTTGTACCTCTGGAACAACCACAATCACCCACTAATGGAATGGCACAGGATCAAATGGGGAACACCAATCCCCATCTTGGTCAAACAGTCAGTGCTGGACAACAATCCATGGCTTCACAACCATGGCTGGTGCAATACCAACAACCATAATTCCAGCAAGCTTACCAAGGATATGAGCAGCGAGTTTTTGCAAGTAATGGGCAGCAGTATCAACCATATCATAATGGTTATGCCCATCAACCTTACCAAAGTTACCAACATCAAATGCATTATGCTCGTATGCAAATACTGACTGCTCAAATGATTCCTTCTTACCCTGGGTATGCTCAACCAAGCCTAAATCAACAGTTTCCTTTCGTGGCAACTATAGAGTTACCGGATCTAAGTCGACTAACGAACGATCCAATTTCCTATGCCCCTTGGTGGCCAGCGATTCCACACAAACTTCCGTCAAATATTCCTAAATTTAATGGAAATCCGAGCGAGGACCCATCGAATCATGTGATGACCTTTCATCTATGGTGTTCGTCAAACACTCCCAATGATGATTCGATGCGACTTCGCCTCTTTCAGCGCACGTTAACTGGTCCGGCAGCAAAGTGGTATATCAAACTACCTAGAGCTTCGTTTGATAAGTTCAGTATCTTAGCCACAGCCTTTTTAACCCATTTTCAGTTACCTATTAGGTACGAAACAGGAATTGAGTTGCATACCAATTTCAAACAAACGACAGCCACTCACATATCCGATCATATTCATGAGTGGCAGCGTCATCATAGAATGGTAAAAACATATGTTCCTGATCAGCTATTGGCTGAATGGTTTATTAAGTCACTGTTACTTGCTATTACAGAAGCTGTGACAAAGGGGGGAGTTGTCACTGAAGAGCAAGTTATTGCTTGTGCACAATATCTAGACTTGATCTATACTTAGTCTGGCACGCTCTACGATAAAATCCCTGATGCTCCTAGACCATAATTCTCCGTTCCTCCGCCTCCTAAATCAAACAAAGACTCTCATGCCAGCGATGGTGTGATAAGTACAACAAGAGCTAAAACCGCAAAGGCCACATCGAAAAAGGCCCACACGGTTTCGAATCAAGATGCAAATGATGAATTTCTAGCCTTGGAAGTAAATGGCGTGTCAACAGAAAAAGGCAAAGAAACCAAGCAACCAAGAGGCAAGAAGAAAAAACAAGGGAAGAAGAAAAATCAGGGAGACTCATCTCCTAGAAAATCTTCTGCAAACCCTTCTGGGAATGTGAAACCAAAAACTCCATGTCATATATGTGACGAGGATCACTGGACCAAAGAGTGTCCATATAAAGAATAACTTAGAAAATTTTTCAAAAGTTCAAAAACCTCGACAGTACTGACAGATCCATTTCCAAACCCAGGAACAAATCTAGTTACTAACGAAAATGCTTCCCCGTCACAAGTGTTAATGTTGTCAGTCTCGAAGCAACTAAATAATACTCTAATAACAACAAGGAGTAAAGAATACGGGAATCCACAGATGTTGAACAACAAGGATAAAGATAAACCTAGTAGTTCAACAACGACTTCAACAGAAGTCGTGCCACTCATCATTCCTGAATTAACAATAAAACCACCAAAGGGAGTAGTACACAAATCGACGTTTAATCCTCATGCCCAAGCAGCACAACACTATAATATAGTGGAGGATTTAGCTCAATCGCCATCCGCGATGTCGACTCTTGAGGTGGTGCAAAATTGCCCCTCCCAAAAGCAGGCTTTATTATCAGCAATAGGTGGGATTGACCCAACGGATTCCAATCTTTTATCTTTTAATCATAAAGGATACGACCCTCAGTTACCAGCTCAACTATCTTTCCTCATTCAAGTGAATCCCTCAACAAAATTGTTCACGAGACAATTATTGATGAGGGGGCATCAAGATGCATCATGTCGATGAGTTGCTGGAAAACTCTAGGGTCTCTGTCTTTGTCACGATCATCAACAAAATTAAAAGCATTTGATCGACAAACATATACCCTGTATGGGATAATAAGCAACTTGCAAGTCGAACTGGGGGGAAAAATAGTAGAAATCGATTTTGAAGTCATCGACGAGAATCTTGTTTACAACATCCTACTCGGAAGACCCTGGATATATGCCATGGCAGCTGTTGTGTCGACCTACTTTAGGAAAATTGCGTTTCCTTCCCAAGGAGGAATTACAATCATCGAGCAACAAACTTTTCTCCCCAACAGTTCACAAGTTACGGGAAGCATTCCAATGATCCATGGAAGCCCTAGCATGCTTCATAATATCGAAGTAGGCCTACTAAAAGACCCTATGTTAATGGGAACCTTTACCCTACCACCTCCTACCAATTTGGCGGAAGTGGCTAATGTAGGAACCTGCAATATGATATCTTCCATTCAAAAGATGTTAGAAAATGATGTTAAAATGGATCATTCGCCGGTTTTTCCTCTAACCCTGCTGGAAATATTATAGCAATCAATGTTCTCAGCATGGGAGGCAAACCAGAATCAACACTCGTCAAGCGTTTGGATAGATAGGTCTAAGGAATATGGCACCCCTTTAGATCTTTGGTCGCAACTACACCTTGCAAACGAAGGAATCATTCAATCGATGATGATTGATGGGGAACCATGGGAAGCTTACCACCATCGCTCCAATCTTCCGACTTGGAAAGAAGATAATTCTGGCGACCTACAACATCCTTCAGTATTTGACTTTCTGACGAATACTATAAACACAGTGGATTCCAAGAGAAACCTATCCAATATCGAAGAGACTATTGCCATAAACATCTCGACCAAAACAGATGTTGTAGAGAACATTCATGTTGGCAAATCTTGTTCTTCTGCCGAATTAGAAATATATAGCACTCTCTTTTGCAAGTTTAGAGATGTATTTGCTTAGTCATATGATGAAATGCCAGGTATCGACTCGAGCATAGTTGAACACGAGATTAAGATGTATCCAGTTGTCAAACCATTACGGCAACGGCTAAGGCAGGTGCACCCAAAGAAAGTCGTTGCCATCAAGGCGGAAGTTGAAAAAATCCTCCATGCTGGTTTCATTTACCCTGTTCCTCTAACTGATTGGGTATCGAATATTGTTCCTGTGATGAAAAAACAAGGAACGATTAGAGTGTGCATTGATTACAGGGATGTAAATCAAGCTTGTCTGAAAGACAACTACCCTACACCCTTTATCGACCAGATAATTGATGAATGCGCCAGATGTGAAATATTTTCATTCATGGATGGATTTTTCGGGTATAATCAAATAAATATCTACCCACAGGACCAGTCAAAGACTGCATTCATTTGTCCGTGGGGCACATTCGCATATCGCAAGCTACCCTTTGTTTTGAAGAACGCAGGGGAAACTTTTCAGAGAGCAATGAACTACGCTTTCCATGACATCAAAAACATCATTCAACCTTATCTCGATGATCTCCCTACTCATTCACAAAAGCGGACCGATCATCCGCACCATTTGAGAGCAATATTTCTACGTTGCTGACACTACAAGATAAGACTCAATCCGCACAAATGTGTGTTTTGTGTTAGTTCTGGTCGATTACTTGGCTTCATTGTCTCAAAGAATGGAATTCATCTCGACCCTTGCAAGGTTCAGGCAATCATCGATTTGCCTCCACCTTCAAGCCTGCTTCAAATTCAGAAACTCCAAGGGAAAGCAAATTTCCTCAGGAGGTTCATTCCAAATTACATCGAACTAGCTAAAGGTTATACTCGTCTTCTGAAAAAGGATGTACGCTTCATTTGGGACTAGGTCACGCAAGCCTCCTTTGATGCTTTAAAGAGATCTCTAATACAAGCGTCATTAATGTATGCTCATGACTATCAAAAAGACTTTAACCTGTATCTAGCTACAGCAGATACGACCATAGCAATGGTTTTAGTTCAAGAAGACAATGGAATTGAACATCCTATATATTATTTAAGCCAAAACTTAAATGATATAGAAATGAAATACTCCTATGCTGAAAATGTCGCCCTCGCAGCTGTTCAAGAAATACAGATATTTCGACACTATGTCCTCTTCAGGAAAACTAACATTTTATCATATTGCAACCCCATGACTTATATATTGTCGCGACATTTGCTGGGGGCAAGAATTCGAAATGGATAGCAATTCTACAAGAGTTTGATTTGGAATTCAAAAAGTTGAAATCAAAGAATACCCTGTTATTCGCGGAGTTACTATGTGATCTCCCATCGTCGTCCAACGATGCAACATCCGAAGAAGCAATCGTGGATGAAAATTTGTTTCTGATATCTTCAAGCAATTTGTGGTACAGAGATATAATCATTTATCTCCAGACACAAACATAGAAGTCTAATACTTCATGCTCTGAACAATGACATATTCGATACCAAGCAAAAGACTATGTGATCGTCGGTGATACTCTTTACTGTCATGGTATCGATAAAGTTCTGCATAGATGCCTCACCCTTGAGGAGGCCGAAAAAGTCCTGAATGACTGCCATTCAGGCGCGTGTGGGGGGCATCAATCTGGTTATGCTACAACGCAAAATTTTGTACGAGCAGGATACTTCTGGCCAACAACGTTCCAAGATTGCATAACCGTAGTTAGAAGTTGTCATGCTTGCCAAATTTTCGATTTCAAACCAGAAGAACACCCACACCGTTGCAAGGAGTAGTAGCTGTTGGGCCATTCACCAAATGGGGCATAGATTTCATGACATGTAACCCCACCTCGACCGGGGGGCATGGGTACATAATAGTCGCGGTGGACTATTTTGCCAAATGGGCTAAGGTGATGCCTACATTAAACAACAACGGAAAAACGGCTACTCTTTTCTTTTTTGATCACGTAGTCTCCAGATTCGGTGTTCCACAGGCCATAGTCACAGATCATGTATCGCATTTTCAAAATCATATGATGGTTGAGCTGGCTGCCAAATTAGGACTGTCCCATGACAGCTCTACTTTGTACTATCTGCAAGCTAACGGACAAGTTGAAGCAATCAAGAAAGTCCTAAAGCGCATGCTGCAAAGGGTGATCAGAGTCCACAAACGGGATTGGCACCTAATCCTATACTCAGCCTTGTGGGCATATCGGTCATCGGTAAGAAATGCAACCGGATTCACACCTTTTCAATTAGTGTACGGTCTAGAAGCAATCTTACCTGTTCAATGTGAAATCTCATCCCTCAAAATCGCAGTCGACTTTCTCCCCGAAACCTCAGAAGAAGAGGCTCATTTCTTGGAATTAATCCATTTGGATGAAACCTGTCGTGATGCAGCTTCGGCTAACGAGGCTCATAAGAAACGAGTCAAAGCACAGTTCGACAAGAATGTCAAACCTTGCGTCTTCTCAGAGGGTGACCTGGTTTTACTTTATGACCAGGAATCCGATAAATTGGGAGTAGGGAAATTCAAATTGTTATGGATGGGTCCCTATATTGTTAAACGAGTTGTTAGAAAAAGGAGCCTACGAGTTGATGGACTATGATGGGATTCCATTGGTGCAACCTCGCAACGGGTTGTACCTCAAGCGTTACTATGCTTGATTTCGCATAGTAATCCTCGTGCTTTTGTTACATTTTTGTTTTCACCAAGAGAATTTAATTTGGTTAAGTAATCCACTTTTTTCATTCATTACAGATGTCGAACCTACTGGAATCATTCGTCAGATATGACAATGGGGAAAGTCGTAGTTCGCGGAATCTGTCTTCTATGACATGGGCCATTTTCAATCCCAATGGCGAGTTAGTAAGTTTCAGAGGACTATGTATTGGTCGGTCTACGAAAAATATCACTGAGTATAGCGCATTGATAGAACTCATCTCTGATGCCATCACACAGGTATATACTAACTTATCGTCAAGCTAGACTCACAGCTTGTCATTCTACAACTCACCGGCATCTATGCTGTACGAAATCCAGCTATCTATCGCATGTTCCTAAGGGTCAAAATTTTGGAAAGACAATTTGATTTCATCCAATATCAACATATTTCCAGAAGTTTAAACACATTAACAGACTCATTGGAAAATTATGTGTTAGATAGACATTTGCGACATTTATAAAAGGAAGCATCACATCAATATATGCAGTAGGATTATGTATCTGTACCGAAACAAAGCTCCGGAAATCAAAAATATATTCCATAACTATTTATAGTCTGTACATAATGTTTTATAACCGAGACAAAATTGGTCAAATGACCCAAAACTCAAAATGCTAGGGGGCACCCTAGTCTAATGATGCTGGTGATAATAAGTCACCGCCTGTGCAATCATGCGTAAGAGCCTAGTCCATCAACTCGGCACTGCAGTGGTATGTCGCTGCAACCGCAAAGGCAGCTCATCAGTCCTCACATCTAGGATACCAAGGGTAAGACCCTCAATCTAGTCCTATAATGCCGAAAGAGTCTCTACCACATCAAGGTCGCGAAGGATAGCCCTCCTAACAGCTTCTCCTACTGGAACGGCCGCTGGGTCTCTATGGCGTACTGCTGGTCGAACTGGGCCAATATCTGCATGAGCATATGAGTTTTGATTAGTTGATCATAAGAATATAAGAACATTATAAACAATAATGAATAGAGATATGGTCAGAAGAAAATTACCCATGACACCCCACTGCTCTCCAGCCAACAACACCAAATCCGGATCACCTTAGAAGTCCATACCAGCATATGGGAACCTAGCATAGACCATCTCCTGACGGTCAAACCACTCAAAGAAGGTCTGAGAAAAAAAATTCTGGGGCTGGCCAGCATGTTGAGACATGAGATCGACCCATCTTTGCATGCATGGTTTGGTCGGTAGAGGTAGGCCAAGTGATATATACTGTGGCTGCATCAGTGGGATTCCCTCCAAGGTGAAAGCAGTCAAAATATAACCATAACCAAAGTTCTTGGATCTACCGCTCTTCACCTTGGTCAATTGTTCCTTCATCACAGAAAGTATTGCATCACACCAATTGAACACCTTCGGATCAAGGCATTCCAAAGCATACTGCATATAAGATCTGTTGGCTATATGAAGAGTAGAACTACCATCAATGGCAAGTTTCTCACTTTTGGCGACATGTTTACATCAATGGCCTTTGACCGAGAGATTTTACGTGGTGTTCGACGCCAAGTCCCTTTTCACACAACGTGAATTGTACTGTAGTACCTTGAGGGTCATTATTATTATTGGTGATTCCTCTCGCACCTGTTAACAGCTTACATCATTGGCTGGTAATCAGGTGATGTCTTTCCATGTTCAAATCCAGAACATTTTTCACATGGATCGACTTGTACTCCAAGTGAAGATTGAACGAGTTTTGAAGACCCCGGATCTAGTTTCATCCATCCGGGCTGCGATATATTTAGGAATATAAAAACATCCAGCATACCTCATTGTCAAACAGATGATCATCCAAATCAAAGGATGATGTGTCCATATCATCAGTCTGTCACACAGACTATCGTTTGTCCTATGTACATGAAAAATGAATTTATAAAGCTGAGCATGGGAATGCCCACCTCAACTAGATCATGAAAAAATGTTGTCAAAATAATGTATTGTATTGTATCTTATTATAGGTCACCTCCCAGCTCAAAAAAACTTCGGATCCTCATAGTAAAGCATTTCACCCGACATGAAAAAAGATTAACGGCCTCATGCTTTAGGAGAAAACTGTTATAGACATTTTTGGGCACTTCAACCCCAATCAAAAATGTCCATAAACTGAAGGCTCTTAAGTCCCTAAAAGTGTTGCTTCACTACCTAAAGGAACAAGTTCAACTGATTACATCATCTCCCAGAAGTTTTCCACTGAAATATGCTGATAAATGGTCAAAACTGGACCATACTGAAAGCTCAATGCAGAGGGTGCGATGCATATCACCTTCCCAATGTATAGGGTGCGATGCATACTGATTTTCTCCTCTGTAGGGTGCGATGGTCAGGAATGGACAAATGGCAGGGACAAAAATGCAAGGTGGAAGATCATGGAATCTCCAGAAGCTTCCCTCTCTGACACTTGCCTCTCCATTTTCGACCAGGGATGAGTAAGGGATCATCATTCTCCAAGTGGAAGCAGGAACTATCAGAGAGAAGACACTAATCAAGATCCTAAAAGATGACTCACCTCTCTATAATCATCTATATATGGATCCCTCATCACAGAGATCCAGAGGCTGGAATTTTGTATCTTATAGAGAAGTGTTGTGGGTATTCTTGTGTACATTCACAGTGTTGGGTGATCTAGCTTTGCTTAAGGTTAAGAAGGGCTTCTTAGTTGGAGGATGATGCTGGGTCAGAGCACATGGTTGTAATATTCTTGCTACTTTTCATCTGAATAGATATATTCTTGTTTCCTTCCATATTCTTGTGTACTTGTTTATATATGCTTGTATATGGTTAATGCACATCTGATCCTGCATTATTTATGAATTTAGATCCTTGTTTCTGGCATAGTAGTATGTTGATGTGATTCTACAGGCCCTTTTGAAGCTGAGCAGACAAAGAAGAAGCGGCAAAACTCTATCAAGATGGAGAGGAAATCGAGCGCAAGACTCAGGTTGGCCCTCTTGGTTCTCCTCTCATCTATTTTCATAAAGGAATCAATAGTAGACTTTGATTGTTTGTTTCTAAGATAGCCACCCATCTTAGTGGGAATAGCAGCATCCGAGTGGACACTATTCTCATATAACACCTACTCCCATAGTCCTCACCTCTACTATAAATTATCTTGTGGCCCCTGTGGAGAATTTAATGTGTTCATTTAAAGGTTACTTTTAGAGAGTCTTTTCTTCAATTAGGGTGTGAAAAATGTAAGTTAAAATAAAATAAGTAAAAAGTCTTCGGAAAGTGGATACCCTTTATACAAAGTTTAACTTGGCTTAGTGTGTGAAAGTTAAATTGGGAGTATACAAAGTTGGAAGTGACATGGATATGTGGTGATCCTTTAAAAATATCCTAATTACACAATGTTAGGCTTTTTCCTTGAAAGAAAGAAATAATATGTGGATAATGGGCCACTTACCTCTTTCCTAATTACACAATGTGAGCATATAAGGAGATGGAAGCTTTAGTACTTTGAGAAATATTTCAGATGCAACCATAAGATCATGACAAGGATGCAGGAGAAGTAGGGGCTACTCTCTTTCTTTACTAACACCAAGTTCTGGTCCGAATAATAATTGAAATGAAATAAAATCTTTGGTTAGAAAAACAAGGGAAAAAGATGTGTGGATTTAAGGCCGCTAACTTTCCACCTAATTAAGCAAAGCGTTGATGTGAGTTTTAAATGAGAAAAACAAGTTGAAAATATATGTGGATTAGGGCCACTTACTTTCCTCCTAATTAAACTATGTTTGATGCAAACACTTTCAAAGTAAAAGATAAGGAATTTCGCTACATATGATGGTTATAAAAGCAAATTGAAAGCCTATCTGAACTAGAAAAAAAAGTAGGAGTGTGGGAAGGTCACAAAAGGTTGCCACAACACTCTGGAAAAGGGAATTATAATGAAATTTTAAGCTCTCTGTGTGTCTCACAAGTTATGTTCTACACAGTCTTAACACCCGTGTGATTTTCTCTAGAAAGCGTTGCGAGGCCAGCTCAAAAAAATAAACATAGATCTTTTCTGACCATGTGTAGGTCCAAGGTAGTCTTGCAAAATTCTAGAAAGGTTATGGGATAAAAAACATTGAAACTCCAAAGAATAAAGACCTGTAAAACAACCAATTAGACTAAAAAGGGTAAGCAAGTGGAGTTTCCATTTTGTATGGTGTGTTTGGTTACCTATGAGTTTGAAAAACACCTTCCTTGCAATTGTTTACTTTGTAAAAGGAGGACAAAAATAAATTGGATATGTTAGTGAATGACGATAGACTAACAAAGAATTGAAATTAATGGAAACAATGTATGAACAAATTTTAACTGGAACTAAACTAAATAACACAAAACAAGCTTGTCAAGAAAACCAAATCAATAAAGGTATTGGAAAAGTATCCCCTTTATTGATTGTTGGTGGTGGAGGAGTTTGAATAAAAATATCAAAGGCACTTGAAGATATTTTCTTGAAATGGTGCTCAATAGCTCCAAACAAGTATTTCCCCTTTTCCATCTCTTTTGCAAGTTCTTTCTCTCTTAAAGAAGCATAGAAATATATGTACAATGGTGGAATTATCTTCACAATAGTATGCTAGATTTCTTGGAAGAAATTTTGGTAGGATAACAAGGCAAAACTTCTTCTTATTTTTGGCTCTCCATGAACTTGTATTTATAGAGTTTTTAAACACTCCTTCCCTCCTTTAACTCATCAATGTGGTTGTTTGCCTCATAAATGAGATGAGAGGTACCATCCTCTTGGCATTAAGGCTTCTTGGGGCTCAAGGCCTGAATCTTCAGCCCATCATGTAAAGAGGTGAAGTGATCTTTAAGCAAGTATGTGTTCCATGGTGCTGACTAGACTTCTTACGACCCTCACAACTATCGAAGGAAAATTCACGAGGTAGTTAATTTCTAGCTGTGGTGCACCTGTGAGGGTTGAATTTTTAACTCAACCTTAGGAAATATTTTTATTTTTGGATCTTCATGATGTTTCCAACTAAATATGTAACCCCTGTACATGTTCACTAACATTGAATGTCTTCTGCTACATACAAGTGAGTGTACCATTTTTTCACAATAATAATAATGATTGAGATTTGACTAATTTTAGTATTCAATACTTCAAAGGAGTTTTGTTTCCGCTCCCCCTCCCCCACACACCATAAAATATTGTAACTCATGGTGTGATTATTGGTGAAAATGAAGCTATGAATAACCTTAGGTATTTTGCAGCTCCAATAAAACTACTAACTTCAAAAACATTTGTGGGCACTGACAACTTCACGATGGTCACCGTATTTTTAGGAGAGATATTAATCTCCCCTCCACCAATCCCATAATTTTAATAAACCAATGATTATTATGGAAACTCACATTTTTTGATATTTTTCAATAGATGGTACTGCTATAAATTCTCTATAAGCTTCATGAAGTGTGATAAGCGGTTGTCATAGGTAGCATTGTAGACCAATGCATCATCCAAATAAACAATACCAAATGTATTTAGACAAATGCATAATACATCATTCATTAATCTCATGAATGTACCTAGGGAAATATCTAGAGTAAATGGCATGATTAACCACTCATATAAAGCTTGCCTATTTTTTAAGGTAGTTTTCCAAGAGTCTTTTTCCTTGCCTCTTACTTAGTGATACCCTAGTTTTAAACACATCTTCATGTACTAGTTTGTTTACTACAACTAATCCAATAGATAATTAATCCTATGTATGCCATACTTATCCTTTATCATAATATTTTCTAATGCCTTGTAATCAATGAAAATTCAACTAGTCCCATTCTACCTTGGCTAAATTATAATGGGTGACCCACAAGTAAACGCACTTGGTATAATCACGATAAGCTCTAGTTACTACTACAACTACAAATTTAGTTCATTTGATTCCAAAATGTAATGTCTATATATCCCAATGTTTAGCAATGGAGGGTCTAGAAATAACTAGATCTCATGCTCCACTTACTTCTTGCATTGTAATCCTTTAAGTTTGGAGTGAAGATTGCAAATATTTGACTGTAGAAGTTGATTTTTAAGGCCTTGAATGGAATTCAAAAGGTTTTAGACCCCAAATCACCTAACTGGTTCCTATACTTCAAATGGGTCATGAAACCCAATAACTCCAATTTTTCTACTTATAAGGTATCCAAATCGGTAAAAATTTATATATGATCCATTCTAGATTATTTGAATAAGTTTCCTTTTTTGGTTTGAGAATCACCTTGAAAAACTTAGTGGTTTGGGCTATATAAAAAAACACATATATTTTTCTAGCTCCTTATTCCTATCTCCAATTTAACCATATCTGTAAATATGATCCACATATTCATTTCCATATATATGTATATTTATATCTGTGAACACACACATATAGATTCATTATGTTGAAACCCTCAAACACGATCTTAACAATTTACCTCATAATTTTGGAGTCTCACTAATTATTAATTGAAAAGAGTATAAAATATATAATATAAAATAATGGAAAAGTAATAACACACAAAAAAAATGTTATCTTCAACTATTCAATTTGTTTCAAGAATTTTTGGTTATTTAGATACTAGACCAATGCCTTAATGTCAATATACACATATATTTACATTATATTTTAGAGGAAAATTAACATAGTAATATTTAAGAATGCAAATTGTTTTGCCAATTTTTCATAAATAAAACTTATATATTATGGAAGATAATTTGATTTCATAAGTTTCATATTTTTAAATTGTACTTTAATAATATGATACATACCTTTGATAATTCCTCATAATGAATATGTTTTTGTTTTTTAAGATTTATGTTGTAATAAACTTGTCACAATAAGGATGTACTAGCTTGTACTAAACGTATATTGACCTCTATATGTATTTTTCTTTAATCATTATACATATGAGTCCTTTATTAAAATATCCTCATTACATATCATTTAAACCAATATATGCCCCTCTTATGATCATACCATGAAAAATTTCCTTAAATACCTAACAAAAATATCACTTTTAATTGTAGTAACTTCAAAATGTCCAATAATATTCTTTTGTATAAGTTCTTTCCATCCCATCCTCCCTTAGCTTGTAATTCTTACGTTAATTAGCTACCCAAAAGTGATTGGTAAATAATTCTAAGTTAGTTTTATTTCCTTTTATTTGTTTTTTATAGTAAATTATATATAAACCCTAATAAAAATATCTTAATTAATCTAGAACATTAGATAATAAATTACGGGTAAAGGATTAGTTAATCTAGTCTCTTTCACTCTTATCTTTTTCCATAGTCATCCATGGGTTTATAATTTTATCTTAAAAATGAGTGGATATTCCATTTTCTCCGACCTCCTTATGCTATAATTGTGCCTTGCTTACTTTGTCATGTTACAAATGGTGGACGTGTAATTGAAAAGCTCAAAAACACCTTGACTATCTACTTAAAGGTTGTGTATGTCCCAATATAGAGTTTATCATACCAATGACATGCAATATTAGTATGTTTGTGTTCGATTAGTATAATCGAAACACAATCCTCTATTATTCTATGAGGGAGAACATTATATATTAAAACTAATGATATAGTTGATGGAGACCACCTTCATTTGACCTTCACAATTAGGGATATTTGATGGAAACATCATAACATGGTTAGTTGAGTTGCATCATGCAATATCTTTATTTACAAAAGCATATGAATTTTTTTAGCTTAAAATATAAATAAATAGAAAATTTTGAATCATGACAGGTTGAAAGAAGTGGAGAGACAGAGAGAAAGGATGGAAAATTAACTTACACATGGTGAAACTACTTGTAATATTTTTAGTTGACAGGTTGGAAAGACTCTTGAACACCTTCAAGAACTTGACGAACATCGTATATCCTAAAAGAACATTGTTGGTGGTAAAATTTCACAATAGTGTCAAAAGTTCCAAGCCATTAATTGTAACCATAATCACCTACATGTTTCCCAAGGAGTATACTTTATGGATATCTCTCAATAATAATTCCTTCAACGTTAACAAAAAGTGCTAGCAATGAGAAGGTGATCTGGTTGAACAATGAAATTTCCAAGTTACATTCCAATGCTGATAAAAATGGTTTTGGTGAAAACCTTCATGATCAAAGATAAAGAAAAAACCACACCCATTAGGCTCCAGTAATTTGTGATATTGAAACAGACCTTCCAAATGAACTACAATTATGTGCGATGAAATATTACTGGTGTAATCCAAAGTGAAGGTGTAAAGGAGACCATTTATATTGATTGATTCCCATGGTGATCAAATCCAAAGTGGTAGATAAACTATCTTTCTTAGGTACCACTTGTAATTTTCAAGCATGTCATCTAGCTAGATGCTATAAATGAAGTCAGTAATTTACCTATCGGATCCAAGCGAGGAGTCAGTAATTTACCTATCGGATCCAAGCGAGGGGCAGGGGGTGGAGGCATGTCACCTAGGTAGATACTAATAACGAAATAACTAATTTACCTCTTTTTTAGCTAGGAATTATGGGAGTGTGTTGAGTCATGGGGCAATTAGGTGTAGAGTGATGTGAGGGAAATTCTCACACATCTATACTCTAACTTATCCAATAAATATTGCCCTTCAAGACATGAATCCATTTACAGTTTCACTACTATATGGCCCAATATAGCGGCTAAATTTCACCCTTGGTATAATTTACTATATTTTCTTCCCAAAAAGGATTCTCCCGTGTCCAATTTTTCTAAGAATAGCTTGCCAAATTTTAGAGGATAAAATTGTTTTTCTTCAAAAATCACCATTTTTTATTTTTATTTGTAGAAATTATATAAAATCTTTAAGAAGTCAATTTTTTTTAATGAAAATAGTATAATACTTTATAAATAATATTTAATAATTAGTAATATTCACCAAAGTTTTCACCTTATTATAAGTGTGAATTCTCTAATTTCTCCTTATAGATGACTTTATAACTTATAAAATCTCAAAGTTTGAAGATATTCAAGTGTTTTTGGACCATTTACCTCCATGATACTAATATAATATGACTATCCAATCTACTATCTTGTGCTTTCTACACCCTTTGGCCAATTGATATCGATGTGCATTCACACACAATAACAATGCTTGAAAAGACCATACAATTACAATGCTTCAAAGGACCATATAATTAGAGATTAGATTAAGTAGTTAATTTTAAAGGTTGGTTTTTTAAAATCAATTCAAATTCTATCAAATTTCATGCAATATTATTTAATAATTATAAAAAATAAAATAAAAACCCATCTAGCACAATAGATTGAGATAAATAGCACTCCAACTACCTTTTTGCCTTTTTTTTAATGTTTTTTTTCTCTTATTTTAATAAGAGAATTAATCAAAACTCTCAAATTTATGCAAAATTGTGATTTTAACAATTGCAAATTGCAATTTTAAATTAATTTAGAGATTCTTAACATTATAATTTGAACAAAATAATATTCTATTTTAACAAGTTTTCATCAATGGAATTCTAAAACTACATATTTTTCCTTAGGGACTCCAAAATTAACAATAAAAAGGATTTTGTAAGTATATACTTTACAACACTGACCCACCAATTTTTTTTTTTACATGTCATACTATTATTGATTGATAATGCAATCCTTCATAATTGTGCAATGTCAATCCATTTAGTTCTAAGGAATAAGAGAGGGCTTGATTTGGCCATTGATTTTTAAATCTAAAATCTCAATTTACACCCTTCATTAGCATATAAGTATGCATCTTTATTGAGATCACACAAAACATGCAAGTATTTGTTTTTTTTTTTTAATTCTTTTCATAAGACTTTCTAACATTTTTTCCCTAGGAGGATAGTCTTTCACCAAATGCTCGATAAAGAGGAAGCTTACCAAAATAGTGATAGAAACTACTTGATTTTCTTTGGATAAGCTTGGTTGTTTGTCATCTATCTTAAGCCCCATGAATACTTAGTGGCCCCATAGCGCATCCCTCCCCTTCTTGCCACCAATAAACAAGTTCATACACTTACAAAGCTATTTAAACATAATTATGCAACCATTAAAGTGAAATTTACACAATTACACCAAAATCAATCTAATTACTATAATTTCCATACAAGTAAAAACATGTTTACAAAATGAGTCCTCTTAGTTGTAGACCACCGCAAATAATCATACTAATATGGACTTAGGAAAAATAGAAAGTAACTTTTAATTCCAACCAAAAAACTTTTTATAAATCTTTCCCTCAGATTGTTACATTTCTATAAGAATCCTTCCTAAATCATTACAAAATTAAAATTAAAATAAAATTAAAATATTCTTTTAATTTAAAAATCAAATAACAATACATATCTCTTTAAATAAAAATAAAATAATAATACACATCTCTGTTATAGAAAGTTTTCACTAAATACATAAAACTGAACTGAACTTAACCTAAAATTAAATTTAACTTGTTAAAATGATCAGATGAAACAAACCTTATAAAATTGCATTTACAAAATGAGCAGCTTGAAAGTCGAGGAGGACGGAAAAGAATCAAACGAACTGCTATTTCCTAATACGATTAGTAGTTAAATCAAACCATTGTCTCAAAATGCCAAATAAAAAAATTCGGTATAATTAACAAAGCCGACAGGTGAGGCGAAGGAAAGCAAGTTATTCACATATAAATCATTAAAAAAATAATATCATCTCAAGGTGTAGTGCTCGCTTTTTCGGGATGGTTGTTAATCCCTGGAGCAAGGAATTTTTTTAAGCCAGCACTAAATTAATTGGTTTACAGATTTGCATATTTCGAATCTCGATGGTAGTAAACAATAAAAAATACTTGCGATATGCCAATGCCGTGCAAGTTTGTCTCACCGACAATGGACATAAAATAATGCAAATGTAAATAGAGAAAGCAGGATTCTCAAGGGTGCATGCCATAAACTTATGGCGTATAATGTACACATTATAATTATTTTATGAGAATAAATTCACGAGATCTGAATTTTTAACATGTTCCCAGGTTCCTTCGGTTTTATTGGGCAGTTTTAGGGTTTCTCGACGTTTTTTGAGGAATGACATTGCCACTCTCTGAGCATGTGATCTCTCGAGCATTTCTATACATTTATAGCATGCGATCTCTGAAGCATTGCTATGCATTTATAGATTTTTACATGTTTGTTATTGCCGGTTGAGTTTTCAGTTTTCACTTAGACTTTTTTTTTTTCAATCAGGCCTTTTTTAAGTAAATAAAGTACAATTACATAGTTCTGTGTGACGACATACATCCAAGTTTAACAACAAAAAACCGAAACAGAAAATGACTAAAGTAGATACTATCATTCACTGTATGTTCATTCATTGTTAAACACATGCTATGTTACAAAAAAGACAAATAGAAATATAGCAAATATCATATTATAGTCATATCTATGAAGCAGGAATAGTGTCAAAGTCTAATCTGGAATCTTGCTAGAATGCAGGATAGTGTATGACTCCTGGAGATGCTGAGATGCCTCTTTTAGAAAGTAAGTCAGCGATGACTGCTCTCGTAAATGTGATTAAAATTAATGTGCTTGAATGATTTTATAATGATATGGATGTGCTTCATCCAATACGCCAGAAAAGGAGGTTGGAAACATGACAATCCTTTATCCAATCTATACATCATTTAGAGTCCCCAAAATATGTAGAGTGTTAATGTTGAACCAGCTAGCAGTGAATAGCAGCCCCCATAATGCTATGATTTCCACCTTGTTGTTGGAACCGGTACCACCCTCCCACTTGCCAGGTTCAGTAGCAATTAGTACACCATATCATCATTGTCCAGGTTTATAAACCCCATCAAAGAAACCTACAGGGTACTCATTCCAGATGTCCTACAAAATGACAAGTCTAGATTTTTTAATACAATTCATGGGTCCTATCTCAGAAAAAAAGTAAGACACAATCCCCTGAGAAAATATCTAATATCAATTTGTTGCCCTAAATGATGAAGGAAGGCAGAGAACCAAATACTTGTTACGACAGAAACCAATGTTTAAAACATGCCAACAGTGAAATAAGTTTCCAATCCTCATCAATCTGAAGCACATTAAAGACCGAAATCCAAAATTTTGTAGCAACCGACAAGTTCAAAAAAAATGATCAAAATCTTCAAAATTTTCCTTACACACGTACTTGGATACTTGGGCCAATAAAACCTCTGCGAGCTAAATTCTTCCAGGTCAATATCTTGTCATTCAAGACCAACCATCCAAAACATTTGAGGTTCAGGGAGAAATTCCATTTCCAAGATTTGTTTTCACTTGGACATGTAATTGTGACTGAAGGAACATAAAATGACGCAGGGAGGAGCAGGGCAGATTTGCTTTTTAGCTGTGACACTGGTGTGCTGTTTTTTCTTGTTAGTTGATTTTATGTAATCATTATGATTGTTTATGGCTGTCTTCATCGCAGATTTTGGTAATAATCTAAAACAGGAGTGAGGTAACAATTTACTTCGCTCGGAAAATTATATGCTCTACGTGCTGTAATCGTCAATTTTTTAACGTTAAAGCATCTAATGGTTCGATGAAGTTGATTAGGTAATTGATTTGATGGTTTCGTTTTAGCGTCCGTATTTTCCATTGAAAATTTAATAAAAAATGAATTTTTGTGCGGTTCGAATTGCAGCACTGGAAGATTTTTATTTGAGCTCGTCTTATATTTTTGATTGATATTGCATTGGATATGATGTATTCTTCTAATTTATATAAATAGAGAGATTAAAATAAAGTTAATAATTTTCAAAGGTGTATTCCATAAATGTTATATCTTCTTCTTTTATGGAGAGGATTTATAAAATTATAATTAAAAAAATTTTATTAAATTTGATTATAAAATTAATTTTAAATATTTATATTTCTAAATAAATAATTTAATTCAATTTCTAAATTTTATATAAAGTATATATAAATTAATTTAAAAAACTTGAATAACATTTTTAGTATATAATAATATGATGGAATGAATTGTTAAGACATTTCTTAATGTAAAAATCATCATTCTAATTCTGTACTGAAAAAATCCAATAATATTATAAATTTATATGACTCATTCCAAATTCACAATTTTTCTAGCCAAACCTACTGACATATAAAAAAATATCAAATTATTATTTTAAAAAAATAAACATACAGAATTGTCATTGAAACCAAGAATTAACACTGGAAATTTATAAAAATTAAAGTCTTAAACTAAAATTTAAACATACGGAGTTAAATTGAAGTGTTAAACTAAAATTTAAACATACGGAGTTAAATTAAAGTGTTAAACTAAAATTTAAACATATGGAGTTGTTGTTCAGAGTTCTATTACATGCCATTAAATTTGTAAAAAGACAAAATTTATATTATAGGTGAAGGAATTTCACATTTAACAAAGTGGAAGATAAATTCAGACCTTGTTACTAAGCTTTTTAACGTACTTATAAAATTTAAAACCCTTTCAAATGTAAA
This sequence comes from Pinus taeda, assembly GCA_000404065.3. Classification (NCBI taxonomy): domain Eukaryota; kingdom Viridiplantae; phylum Streptophyta; class Pinopsida; order Pinales; family Pinaceae; genus Pinus; species Pinus taeda. Next base: position 180,297 of record APFE030584410.1, read on the forward strand.
GCTCGTCTCTCACTTTCGTAGTGTATCTCGTAATTAGGAATTCGTCAGCGTTATAAATTTTAAGGTTGACTAATGCCATTATTATAATCCTCATTTCTGTTTGACATGTGAACGTTTAGAGGATATTTATTTATTTATTTGTGTTAGAGAGGTATTTTATAATATAGTATGAGAGATGTTATATTTTAAAATATAAATAATATTTATAATAGTTAATTAAAAATATTAACGATAAAAAGTTAATTTTAGCTATAAATAAAATATTTTTATTTTTATTTTGATTTTACATCAAATTATATATAGAAAAATAAACTAATTAAAACTAAAAAAATTAAATGATTTTTTAATATAAGGGAGGTATGTGATTAGAGTATACCCTAAAATTGTTTATGTTTAACTATGAGCTAATTTTCTTCAGACTTAAGGAAACATGTTAATGACCCAAGACTTAGAGACATGACAAGAGTGATAGGATGCCCCTTAGAGCCATCTGGTAGGAGTGATAGCATGCCCCTTAGAGCCATCTGGTAGGCGTGATAGCATGCCCCCTTACGGACCACAACATGTGATAGCATGCCCCCTTGGGTACCACAATAGTTCCATTACGAACCATAACAAGTTATTACAGGTCGTGCGGTTTTCCTTGAATAGCAGTGATGAGTCAACCTGTATTCGAGGATAACAACTACTAGATGTCGTGAGTGTTGGTTTAACAACTGAGATATGATAGGTTTTCCTAATGTGTAAAAAAAAATAAGGGAGATATCTCATTCTGTTACTACATATAGTTCACAAATATTATGCTGAAATAGTATTATTGATAATACATAATGTACAATTCATTTTATCTTCAAGTGACATGTAAATTATCGTGAGGGATATATATATATATATGAATGAAAGAGGGTCTATTTTTTTTTGTAAATTAAAAGATTTTATATTATCAGAATGTCTTCAGAGTACAAAGTTGTTATATCTATTTATATGTGGGAATTCTCACTACCTCTAGCTAATTCACTAGAATCCACCAACTATTCTTTTCAAAGGTGCCTAAAAGACAAAAACTAGACACTCTAGATAGTCAATATAGAATATAGGTAGAGTTCAGATATACTAGTAGACTTAATATCCATACTAGTAGACAAAATATCCATTAAGAGTCAAAAGAAGAAAGAGGAGGTGGTTGCCTTGCACTCGAACCAAGAGGTGCGACAATATGAAAATCACATGGAAGATGCCCTTCTACATGGGTCAGTCTTGCATTGAGCCTATCCATGGAGACATGTTAGTTCTTCAACATCCTTTTAATATCCTCCAATGAAGCAAATACATTGTACCTCTCTACTTGTTTATATTTCAATATGAGACCAACTAAACTCTTTGAGGTATTTCTTTCTTCGTCCCCTAGTGTGACCAAGGTCTGAAATCTAGCAAGTGAGCTCCTCTAGTATCTCAGAGTCAAATTAGGATTACTTCTTGACACCCTCCTTAGTTTGCAATTTTCTAATTTCATGTCGGGTCTCGGGAGGCACCGCATTGAAATATGTCACAACTAAATCCTAAGCAAATACTTGGGCCCTATGTTGTCCCTACAGACTATTGTTTCCACTACCCTTCTTGCATCACATGTGTTTCCTAGGAGGCATGACAAGCGAGGGGGGATCAAACCTCATATATCCAACAAGCAACCATGAGTAGAACACTGTTAAGAATAGCCCCTGAAGTAAGAACACTAACAAAATACAAATTGACCATGTGACCAAAGTCATCACAACACAATTGACACCAAAATAAGCCAGGTGAGGTGCCAAAAATATTGGAATCCCAAGGGTAATAAGCTCCTCCCCTGAGAATTCAGACAAAAACAAAGTCATAGGCAAGCCCAATGACAAGACATGCGTCACTTATACCTTACTAAATTGAACTAGGAGTGTGACACTACATAATTTGACTTACACATACTATTCATTAGATACAACACACTCTAACTAGGTATATATGCTACCTCCCCAGGCAAAGACATGCCAAACCAAAGACCAATTTTCTCCAAATATTCCCCAAACCCTAGCACGACATGATTACCTAACAAATTGACTAAAATTGGACTTGCATTACTAGGAAGAGTAATAATCAAACAAACAAATGCCAGGAGGGATGAAACCTGAGCGGTCATGCCTATGTTGATAGTAGATAAAAAAATTCAACTTTTGCTACCAGTCACTAGAGCTAGCTACAAATTGACCTCTCACTGACATATTTTCCCAGCCCACCTATGGTTCTCTTACTCTGGACAAAACCAAAGCCTCTTAGCACTAGTACCAACCACACAAAGAAGTGACACTCAAAATAGGATCCAAGTGAAAACACAACGACGGGAGGTTGGCTCCTTGACCTCGTACCTGCCCCAACCACCCACGTGTACCAACAGGAATAAGAAAACCTTCATTAACCCTTCAGACTTATTAATAGTCACTTGGGAAAATGCATGCTGGGGACGAGTTGTGGCCATTTCTCTTTAATACATGTCAAGTTTGCAGGGTGGCACACTCCTCCCCCGGAGACCCTCTTTCAATCTTCATGCTTACCCCAACAAGGAACCATTAAAAAGAATATTAATAACAAAGATAATTCTATATATTATACAGAATTACTGAAATATATATTAAATATTGAACTTTTTAATTATGTGAACTCAAAACCAGCCTAGATCATCATAAATTTAGATCTACCAAAATAGTGAGAATCAAACCTTGAAGATAAATAATTCCCAAAGTTTTTATATTTTAAAATAGAGATTTGAATTTTCAAAAATTGATCCTCTCCACTATTGATAGACTTAAACTAAAATAAATATACTAATGTTATCTTGAAAATATATAATTTTAGTAGAGTGAATAGTTTTAATTATTTAAATTACAATTTAAATATAAAAAAAATTAATATATAAAAATGGTATTACATTAAAACTATATAAATTTTACCATTTAAACAAATTATTTCAATAAAATTGTACAAAACAAGTATACCAAGATTATATAAATCTTGTCACTTAAATTTACCATTTCAATAAATTCTTACCCAATTTAAAACACTCTAAAACACAGAAGTACGATAAGTATATGAGTTTAATGAATAAAATATGGATAAAAAGTATGGAAGATGAAATAAAGAACAAGAAGCCATATTTAGCGTTAACGTCTGGCATTAAAGACCTACATGAAGTCTTTGTTCTGCTTTTGATAATAAAAGCAGGAGTTATTGCCAAGATCGCATGAAAACATGTAGCGAATCACCATTTACAAAAAGTGGCCATCGTCTTCACGCATAACATCACTTGGACACGCATGGGATTCTCTGCATGTTCTGCTTTTCTTAAATTCAAATTCTATTAATTTACTAAAATCATGCAAAAGCAGTACACGTTAGGTATGAAAGCAGCTCTTCATATACTGAAAAAGCAAAATACAGACCGGGGGAAAGTACAGGAGAAAAAAATATCTGCACATACAGCCAATGCCCAGTCCCACATGCACACATGTTGCTTATGTTAGCTTGTTTCCACCTTTGTTTCATCGCTTCCTGGTTTGTCCATCATAGAAAATTCTCCATGATTCCTACTGCCTGAAAATACAGTGTACGGTAGTCCATATCTAGATTCAGGCAGAGAACCCACAAGAGCCATTTCCAGGCATTCTCCTTTTAAAGAGTAAGAGTGTGATGAGGTGAGGAACATTTACTTGTCACTCTCGGCCTTTGGATTCGCCACCAAAGTTGGGTCCATTAATATGTATTATTTTTGGGTATATAATAGAAAAGGAAGTCTCTAGGTCGAATATCGTCTGTACTATGTCGTCGCTCCCTTCCAAACTTTATTGATGAATAACTGGTGTCAACAATGTAAATTTCTCACAAGTCACATGCACGGATGCTTCATCTATTTGTTTGTGAATATTCTAATCATCTTTTGTGCGTTGTTCTGTGGTCCGAATTAATTTAATGGCCCTGTAGGTTACAATAATAGTATTCAATGGGACCCAAAACAAAAGCTTCCAACTCACGAGGGACTAAAAGACAAAGAGCAACGCCAAGGAGTACTTTGTATATTTGTAATGACATCATAATATGGTATTGATGAGTTTGAAGGGTAGTTTTTAAATTCCTTGTGAACTTCAATGCCCAAAAAGACACTCGGAAGGAATGTCATGACAATGCCATCCACTACTCACACGGAAAGTGATTTCCATGGTAGGGCGTTCATTATCCATTCTATTTACTTTTTGTCTGGAACTACGAACTTTGAGAGGGCAAATTCTAACGTAGAGCATTTGTATATTTTGTCATTTATACAGTCATGCGTAAAACATCTGTAAAGTGAGATCTACATTCTTTATTTGTAACTACGAATTGTTGGGTAGCATCAGTGACAGATGATGGGAAAGAAACATTCCCTAATAATGTATATATATATATATATATATATATAAATATATATATAATTTAAACAGGCTGATGGTAACATTATATGGTATTATATGGTATTATATGTTTGTTTAAATATCAATTAAAATTAAAATATTAAGTTACATTAGAAAATTAATTAGTTTAAGTTCGTTTTAATAATAATTATATTGATTATTGATCTGAGAGCGAGGGAAGGCGATCACGGGACGACGATCAGACGTTAGGGTTTCTGCAGCGACCTGTAAGGGCAGGACCCCTGCACAGAGACGACCATCTCTGACGGCGGCAGCGCAGCAGGCTGAGGCTCCGGGCTTGAGCTGAGCGTTTCAATGAGTACCCCTCAGGGGGTTGGAGGGGCGACCTCTCCAAGAAGCAACAACCAGCAAGGGCCCGTTGTAAGTTTGGAAGAGGAACAGGCATATAATGAAGGAAGCACAGAGGACAAGCAGCAGAAGAAGAATGAACAGGCACAGCAAGACAAGCCAAAAGTAAGCTCATCCACATGCAAGCCAGTAGCTACTCACAGGCCAGAAGTGGAGCTACCCAGTCATCGCATTAATGCACAGATTCAATATATGAGAGATCATGCTCTCATAGGTAAATTTATTAGTTTCTAGCCTACCCAGAAAGCCTTGAGAACCTGGATCAATGTCAAATGGTGATCAAAAGGACAAATAACCCTGCTTCTAGGGCCGAAAGGGTTTCTTACCGCAATCTTCAACTACTTGGAAGACCGAAACAGGGTCTTTGATGGGGGGCCTTATTTCTTTAATTCTGCCTGGCTATTTCTAAGAGAATGGGTCGCCCGTTTCAACCCGGACAAGGAATATCTGAGCTGGGCATCGGTCTGGATCCGATTGTATTCGCTACCATGGGAATACTGGGACGAGGAGTCTCTAAAAGCCATCGACGCGGTCTTAGGTGAATTTGTCAAGGTAGCAGAAGAAACAAAGACAATAAGACACACTTCCCATGCCTCCTATGCCAGGATCTGCGTCTATATGGATCTGAAACAACCTCTGCCTGATACGGTACGTCTTTTTCATGAAGATCAAGATTGGATTCAGTTAATTGATTACGAGCATGTTCCTTTTAGGTGTAGGAAATGTCATGCACTAGGACATTTCTTTAGAGATTGTCCCTTAAACATTAAACCTACAACTCAAGCCAACCAGGAACAACAGTCTTCAGACGGATTCACTAAAGTGACAAATCGAAGAAGAGGATACAGGAAATCCACAGCGCCTCCTAAGACATCGCCAGAGGATCCCTCAAAACCCTCCGCAAGCAACAGTTTTGAGGTCCTAGCCCAGGCAGATTCGTAGGACCCGACAATCTCCCATACGAATAAAGAAGGATCTTGGCACGAAACGACAATAGGCAATCAACCGGAAGCAGGGGAAAAGGAGACGGTTCAAGGAAGCGACAAGATCAAATCCGCCTCAGAAACATGGAGCATCCCGGACATGGAAATAGACAACACCAACCTTAGCATGGGCAAAGAGAAAGAAGAAGATGGAAGCTATCAAGAACCGCATTTTATGGAAGAAGATACAGAATCAATAGATATTGGTGAACTAGACATTCTGGGTCTGGAACAAGCATGTAAAACAGGTAACTTCGATAAAATACCTGATAAACAAGTGGATAATCTAGTAGCAGTCCTTAACAAAGCCCAAAAAAAATATTCTCTAGGGGTTCAAATTGGTAGTTAATGGGATGGGAAGTTCATCACCAAAGACAGTAAAAAGTGAGGAAGGAAAACTACCTTAGAAAGAACCATCAAGATTGGAGAGGTCTTGGTTGAGTCAAGCAGATATGCCAAACTAACCAAGTATTTTAATACTAACCCTAAACCTTCCCAATGAAGTTGATATCATGGAACATTAGAGGGCTTAACTGCCCAAGGAAAGGAAGACTTCTTAAAAATATGTTAATGGAGGAAAAGCCAGCAATCCTTTTTTTGCAGGAGACTAAATGCAATTCGACATTTTTGGAAAAAATAGCAGCTAAGGCATGGCCAGGAGGATTAGTAACGGCTGTGGATGCTCAGGGAGCCTCAGGGGGACTTGCATTGCTCTAGGATGCAAGAAGGATCCACTTAGATAATATACATGCAAACTAACATTTCATTCAAGCCATCTTTCACCTACTTGGGACGAATATTTATGGCCATATCACAAATGTATACTTCCCACAAGAAACTCATCACAAGGCGGAAATCCTGGATGCGATAATACAGCTAAACGCAGATAGGACATACCCGCTCTGGGTTTCAGGAGGAGACTGTAATATGATTGCGTCAATGGAGGAAAAGAAAGGAGGACGTTGTAGAGTAAACATGGATGGCTCAATATTAAAAGACTTCATTCAAAATAATTGGTTGATAGACCTGCCCACAACCAATGGCCTCTATACCTGGAGCAATAAAAGGGCAAATCCAATGCAAATAGCCTCACGTCTAGATCGTTTTTTAATTTCTGATAATGCGGTACATATAGGGGGAGAATTTACCGCATCCATCCTTCCGTATTCAGGTTCAGATCACTGGCCCATTGCCCTGCATTGGAATAGGCCTGGCAATAACAGAAGACATCCCTTTAGGTTTGAAGCGTTTTGGCTATCCCATCCGGAATTCTATGAATTTATCAAAGGGACATGGCAAAACTTCAATCCAACTAATGGTACAAAAATGTCTAGATTTCAAAGGAAGCTGAAGTACCTTAAAGAGGAAATAAAACGCTGGAATAAAACCACTTTCGGCAACATTTTCAAAGCAAAGGAAATCCTCAATCAAGAAATGAAAGATATTCAGCAAAGAATGATTTCTGAGGGACGGTCGGAAGAGCTAACCCAGAAGGAGCAAGATACGGAAAAAAAATTCCTAGAACGAGACCTGCAGGAGGAAATTCTATGGAGGCAAAAATCAAGGGTTAGATGGCTGAAGGAGGGGGAGAAGAATACAAAGTCTTTTCACAAAACTACAGTCCAAAGAATAATGAGCAATCAAATCTCTTATGTCAATAATGAACAGGGTACCAAAATTGAAACACATGAAGGAAAAGAACAGGAGTTCCTCAATTACTTCAAGAAAATGAACCAAGAACCTAATATCAACAGAAAATAGGCGATTGACAAAATTATCAGACATATACCTCGATTAATTACTGAAGATCACAACACACTTCTTCTGAAGCCTATAAGTCTTCAGGAGGTCGAAACGGCGGTGAATCTACTAAAAGCAGGAAAGGCACCTGGACCAGATGGATTTACTTCAAATTTTTTCCAGCACTTTTGGGAGCTGATCAAATGGGAAGTTTGGAAAGTAGTGGAAGAATCCCGCAATCTAAGATGGATGTACCCGGGTATGAATGCAACATTTATTGCATTAATCCCCAATGTAGAGGAATCAAATTCCCCCGACAAGTACAGACCAATAGCTTTGTGCAACATTATATACAAGATCGTCTCCAAGGTTGTAGCTTTACGACTGAAGCCCCTGCTTCCCCTCATCATATCTCCAGAACAATCCAGATATGTAGAGGGAAGACAGATTATGGATGGGATAATCTTAACCCATGAAATAATACATTCTCTCAAACAGTAAAAAAAACCAGGTATGTTACTCAAAATTGATTTATCCAAGGCTTTTGATAGCATTAGTTGGGAATATATGCAAACAATCCTCAAAGCTTTTGGTTTTGATCCTTCCTGGATCAGATGGATCAGCAATCTAATTTCCTCCACGTTCTTCTCTATCCTCATCAATGGTATCCCCTCTTCCACCTTCCGTCCATCCAGGGGAATTAGACAAGGGGATCCTCTTTCGCCCTTTCTGTTTGTCATTATGGCTGAAGGGTTAGGTCGCAGCATTAATTCGGCTATCCTCTCCCACAATCTCAAAGGTATTTCTTTCCACCAAGCTCCTGCCGTCTCTCACCAGCAATTCGTTGATGACAACATGCTATTCGGTCATCCCTCTGTTCAAGAAGCCCGCTCCTTTAATGCTTTACTCAACAACTTCTCTTTGGCCTCAGGAGTCCTCATCAATAGAGTTAAATCCCAGATCTTCTTTTTCAATACTTCGCCCACTACCCAAAGAGCTATAGCGCGCATCTTAGGCTTCTCCATAGCGTCTCTGCCTTCCAAATATTTAGGAGCTCCTTTAATTGCTTCCGCTCTCAAGCATTCCTGTTGGACCAACCTGTTAGAAAAGCTGGAGGCCAGATTATTCCTTTGGACCCATAGAGCCCTCAATATGGCTAGTAGAATTGTACTCATCAAAGCAGTTCTTCAATCCATGCCGCTTTACTTGTTCTCTATCATGGCAGCACCGAAATGGGTGCTTAAAGCTATCAAACAGCTGCAGTGTAATTTCGTCTAGGGAAGTTCGAGAACAAATCGAAAATGGACTTTGGTCAAATGGGAGAAGGCCTGTCTCCCTAAAAATGCAGGAGGTATTGGATTAAGAGGTCCAGAACATAGCAACATGATATTGGGAGCAAAAATATGGTGGAAATGGCTCTCAAATCCTTGCATACCTTGGGCTACCCTATGGACAACGAAATGTGCTAGAAACCTGCCCTTAGAGGAGCGAATTAGAATGTCCGAAGTTAGTAAAGGCTCGGTAATATGGAACTCAGCCATTAAACATAGAGAGATAATTCAAAAGCATAGTTTTTGGGAGGTGAGAGATGGCCTTACAGCTAGGTTCTGGGAAGACTCATGGCAGCAGCTCCCAAACCTCAAAAGTATCATACAAGGCATCCCAGATTGAGATATAAACCAGATGGATAAGGTAAGTCAATACTGGAGACTACATAATGAAAAAGATCACAGGGAGTGGCTTGAAGCGAGAAACATCTTACCGACCAGTCCGGAGCAAATCCAACTCTCTTTATCAACAGAACTTCAAAAACAAAAAATTCTAAAGATGGCAGGCATGGATACGCTAAGGTGGGGATATGAAGAAAAGGGTACCTTCACAACTAAAGAGGCTTACAAAATTATTATAAAAGACAGAGCTATCAAAGACAAATTATGGGACAAAATATGGAATCCTCCCATCTGGCCGAAAGTTTCTACTTTTCTATGGCTTCTGTCACACAATAAAATTCTCACCTAGGACAATCTCAGAAAAAGGAATTTTGCTGGTCTATCAATATGCCCCAATTGCAAACAGGAAGAGGAGTCAGCTCTGTACCTTATGCAAACTTGCCCGCTAGGAAGACAACTTTGGAAAAAAGTCACATTCCATTGTCGGAAGGAAGGTAGAGTGATGGGGGACATCAAGAGCACTCTACGCAACTGGGCCCAAAAGCCTTATCAAAGTAGCATTTTAAACACTCTCTGGCAAATTACACCAGGTCTACTGATGTGGAATCTATGGAAGGAGAGAAACCGGCGGATATTTAAAGATCAAGCAACGATAATGGTGCAAATTTGGAAAATGATGAACCAAAATATCCAAGAAACTCTATCTATTAAAGGCTGGTCCTAGGAGGACTTTCCTTCTACTACACAGGAACAAGCTATATGGAGTAGCTGGCAGATCCAATTACAAAGTCCGAATTCTTCTAAAGGAAACTCATCCAAGCATCAAGAGTCCTCAACCTGCTGGACTCCTCCGCCCATCAATGTATTCCAACTCAACTTTGATGGGGCGTCGAAAGGGAATCCTGGAAGTACGGGATATGGTGGAATAATAAGAAATCATCAGGGTAACCCTCTCGTCACCTTTTTTGCCTCAATTGGTTGGAATACAAATAATGCAGCAGAACTGGAAGGACTATGGAGAGGGCTTAATATAGCGCAGGCTCATCAGCTCATCCCTCTTATAGTGGAAGGGGACTCTGAAATCATCATCAATATAGCCTCAAAGCTACAACAAGGTTCAGCAGTTCATAAGGTGAGCAGCAGCTGGAGAATGGCTACTCGACTTGAGCTTCTTCAACAATGGCTAAGCAGTAATCACTCTATATCCTTCAAGCATATCAGAAGAGAAGGGAATAAGCTGGCAGAATTTCTTGCTAATTTAGGAGTGGACAGGGGAAAGGAATTCTTTGAAGGGCCTCTACATGGCATAGCCTCAGAGACAGAACTTTCCACCTTTCAATCCATATTATCAAGAGATATGCAGGCAAAGGAAGAATCACAACCGGATGCGGGTGTTCTCACTATCGTTTAATGGCATTTAAGATGCAGCCACGCGTAGACGGCAGCTGGCAGGTGGATGAGGGCAAGGCTACGTCTATATACCAGTGTGAGGTGAAAGGCCTTCATTGTAATTTATTGCAGATGCAATCCCAAGGTACGCAGATGGATGATATTTGGTTGACGAGCTAGGTTCAGATGGCTGTCACTCTGGTTCTTTTATGGTGGCCTGATGCGAGCCCGTTCTCAGGGGAAATCACAGTCTCTTGCTTGTATCTGCTTAACGATTGCAGCAGGGGCGATTTCTGGTTGTCTTTCTCTTGGGGGAAACTGTATCGCCCTCAAGCGAAACTGCCCTGGACTTGCTCTCGGCTGTTGGATGCATTCGCTAAGAAATCCAATTCTGTCTTCACAATTGGTGTTAGGCTTCTCAAACCCGACTGGAGCTCTTCTTTTGTTTCCAAACCTGCTATAGTCGCCCGGGTGAGGGACTGGATTCATACAACGGTGAATAAGCATTGTTGGGTCTCTGAGTTAGTCGCTGGTGGTCTCAGAATTGGTGTCTTACCCTCTTCTGTCTGGTCTTCGCTTTGGCCTTTCGCTAGCTTTCATTCTTTGTTTCTTCATCCTCTGTCTTTGAGCTTGTTTATCCCGCAGAAGCACTTGAACATGGCTCCTCGTCTCAGAGGAATTCCCCGACGTGGGCGCAATTCGGGTCTTAGGGGAGGGTCGCGAGGATGAGGTAGCCCTGCTCCTAGACGCATTTCTCTGCTAGCCATAGCCTCACCATCCTCGCAGACCTCTGAAGAGTCTGGTTCTTCAATACATAACTCGGTGCAGCCAACCATCTTCAGATTCAAAATCCTGTTGAAAAAACCACTAATCTCAGCTTTGGTAACCGTTATCTTCTCAGAAGAGGAGGAGGAACTCGTCAGCCCGGAGGCAGCTTCAAAGGAACAATCTCCCTCTCCATCGGTCAATTTGTCGCAGAGCCGTCTGGAGGAAAACATTACTAATGCACCTTCAGAGGGGATGGAAGGGGCGTCTCAAGGCATGGCCAGAACACCGCAGGCCTCGTCTCAGGAGAACATGATGGAAAGGGAGCCAGATAACACCTATGCTAATATTCTGTATCTCAAGCTCCCTCCAGGAGTAAATCCAATGGAGGTCGAAGATGGAGTGATGGTCACTTGGGAGCGCGCCTCGGACAAGGACAATGAAGAGAGTCCTCGTGAACCCAAGTAAGTGTCAGCACAACATTTGCAGATTCAAGGTAGCCACTTTGTTTTGGTTTTCCAGTTTTTTGGTTCAGTTTCACGTTGTTGGGCAAGAAGTTATCCAGCTTGCGGCTGACCGGAGGCAGGAATTTTGCTAATATTGGCTAAAAGCCCAGTTATCAGTCATGTTCTATTTTGTAATCTGGCTTTTAGTATAATTTTTCAATACTGTAAGGCTTACTTCTAGCTTCATCTAGGTTTGCTCTAGTTCCACAGGCTATGTTCATCGTTCTTTAGAGCAGAAGGAACAGTCAGTTTTGTAATGTTTTCTTGACAGAGAGATGGCCATGGCACTCTCAGAGGTTCAATCCTCTTTGTACATATCTTTTTGTTTTTTAATATCAATAGAATAGACTTTACTTAGAAAAATAAAAATAAAAATAAAATTATGTTGATTATTTATTTTATATTTGAATTGGATATATTTAATTTCAAATATTATTTTACATTCATTAAGATATGTTTTAAAAAAATTATAATAAATTATGTATAAAGAAGATTCATATTATATATAAAATAGAAATATGTTATTTACTGTGGTGAAATATGTCATTTATTGGTGGGTGATTATCTCAAGCCAAATTAATGTTCTCACTAATTCAATATCAATCATCATATCTATATTTTTGTATGATTCTCCCCACCAACTTAATATCAATGTGTTCATATATTTATAATGTTGGTATGTGAAAAAGAAATATTGTAGAAACTAGTTGCCTATGACTACTCATGATAACATATAAACATAAAAAGTTAATCTCACACTACCCAAGTCAAGAATCAAACACATGGGGTTGGGAAGCACATGCACAAAGTTCCTGTTAGTTTTACCTTTTTCCTGAACACATGTTGATGGATATCCTATCCTACCTCACCCCATCACGTTTAGCTAGGTGCTATGTAATCAACCATCTTGTTTTTGGGTGGTTTCTCCCTTAGAAAACTATGTGATTGAAATTTTAATTCAAAAGACCCCCTTACACATTGGTTTAAATTTAGTTTGTGTACTCAATGTCTTCTCAGTATGCCAAAAACTTAGTTTCTCATGTGCATGAGTGAATAGGGTTAGATACCCTTCCCTTAATGTCCTCTACAACTCGGGTCTCAAAAAGGCTTAGCATTTTGGCTTGCACCTCCTTCTTTAGCTTTTCCATCTCTTGTTTATCAATTTTAGAGGATTTGTTGTGGTAATTTGTGATACCCTCCCATGCTTCACCAACTACCTTAAAAGAAAATGTGAGGTGTCAATAGATAATTATTTTAACTTTTTAAATAGATATATCAATAGATAATACTATTTCACATTCATTCCAATATGTTTTAAGAAAAGTATAATAAACTTTATATAGAGAAGATCTACATTATAAACAAAATAAAAATGTCATTTACATGTGGTGAGATATGACATTCGTTGAAGGATGATTACCTCAAGCCAAAGCAATGCTCCCACTAACTTAATATCAAGCATCATATCCATATATTTATATCAATACCCCCACTAACTTAATATCAACATGTTTATGTCTATATTTTCTACTAATTGGTATGTGAAAAAGAAATATTGTAGAAACTAGTCGCTTATGACTACTAATGATAACATATAAGCATAAAAAGTACAACTCACACTACAAAATTCAAGAATCAAACACATGGGGTTGGGAAGCTCATGCACAAAGCTCTTGTTAGTTTTACCTTGTTCCTGAGCACATGTTGAAGGCTATCCCACCCCACTACACCCCACCCCACCCCACCCCACTCCACCCCATCATGTTGAGCTAGGTGTTATTGAATCAACCTTCATGCCTCTGAGTGGTTTCTCCCTTAGAAACCTACGTGATTGAAATTTCAATTCCAATGACCCCCTTACACATTGCCTTTTGTGTGTTAAATGTCTTCCTAGCACACCAAAAACTTAATTTCTCATGTGCATGAGTGAATAGGGTCAAATGCCCATCCCTTAATGTTCTCCACAACCTGGGTATTAGAAAGGCTTAGCCTTTTGGGCTCCATCTCCCTCTCGAGCTTTTCCATCTCCTATTTTATACATTTTATATCATTTGCTATGGTAGGTTTTCTAACCCTCCCATGGTTCACCAACCACCTTGGAAGAACTTGTGAGGTGTCTAGAGGAAGAGGCCCTAATAGCCCTTATATAAGACTCTCCCTTTCTCCCCTCCCCGTCCATGGTATTAGCATAAGCCATGCATCCCATGTAGACTAAATACCATAATGAGATTGATACATAATAGAAAATCCACCAAGCATGGAAAATGCCAAATAGAGGATGTTGAGCTTGACAATAAATCCCACCAGTGTTGGTTTCCTCCTTGATGAGAGAGAAAAATTCAGTTGTGTATAGAGAAAATTCACATCCCACCTTAGACCATACAACTAGATGAACTACAAAAATACCAACAAAAGCAGAGGGAGGTAGCCCTATTGAGCAAGTCACCTCTTTTTTTCCCTTGTCAGTATAGGGAAACTACAAGCGAAATCCAACCAACCAACCAAGGAAAAGGCTATCATTGCATGCATTAAATAGACTTGGTTTTTCCTAATATAGTTGTATCATTACCCATCATGATGCAAAAGCCTAAGTCTAACATTCGTCTACCTCTTAATCCATTTGTAATTGACCTTAAATACTACTAGAAATATCCCTTAACATCATGGAGTTGATTCTTATAGGGAAGAACCCACATTCCTCACCATCATTCCCCCTTGTGCTAAAGGGTAACAAATGTTTTGGATATGATGGGAAAAACTAACTATTAAGAGTGACGAGAAAAAAATATTGTGTAATTTAGTGAATTTAAATTTATGATTATATATTTAGATTATAAACCTAAATTGCTCAAACTGAATATTGCTATACCTATTAAAGCTTGTGAGAGTCTAACCATCATGTACTTAAAAATTCTATTAAAGCTTATCAGACTTTATTTAAATATTAAGAAAAAATAGTTAAATCAACTAATTTCAATAATATTCCATATTATATCTCACGAACTTCAGAGATTATACTTTCGATAATAATGGAATCATTAATAAAAACAAAAATGGATTTAAGTGATTTGATAAGAAAGCTTCCCCAAAAAGTACTTGGAATGAGCTACTACTTAGAATTTATAACACAATTGAGGTTTAATATAAACACCATGTAATTCATTTTAATATGTTGTGCCTCAATAATACAAGTCAAAAAGTTTACTTAGTTTTATAGCTTAATTATTCTCTAAGTTATATAGGCATTCATGGCTTATGATAAAAACAATGAATTTGTTATTCTCATTCTCGGATATTCCAATGCAATAATAAATGGAATTTTTAGGAATATTTAGCATTGGAACGTTTCTTTGTTGATGATGTTATTTACTAATCCCTAAGACCAATGAACGTTATTTGTATGTTTAAATATGGTGGAAGTGAGGTAAAGATATGTATTAAGCCAAAAGGAAATGGTACTCATCCTCAATTTTTTTATTTATTACAATTTTGCGATTATTTTTGTATTACAAGTTTTGTGAATTTGATAGTCTCAACTTGTTTATAGGCTAATCTAAAAAATAGTTTGATTACAACCTCGTGGGAATTTCTCTTTATTTTGATTATATCCATTATAATTTTGATTAACAAAACTAATATTTATAAAATATTTTTTTATCTTTGATGTTTTTCTGGTTAATAATTACATGATTTACTAACACCAACTTTAATTTATTGGACATTACGTAAAGTTGATAAGGAATTTTTTTATTTGTTTTTAACTTTTTATTTCTATGGATTACAAAGAAACATTTTTATATTTTTTTGGTTTTTATGAGTTAGAATTTTCTAAGAAGATCAAAAAATCTCATGGATAAAAATAAGAGATGCTTCCATATAATCATGGATGATATCCCTAATAAACTCATTGACATATATTAGTGAGCTACACCCAAGAGGATTCAAGCTAAACATACTAACATAGAATGTGCCATAATTTCTAGCTAACTCTATGGGTTATATTTTCTGAAAACTTTGCAAAGAAATACAAGGGATATTTCACCATATTTGTAGATGCATCCCTAGTAAGCTTATTAATACATATTAGTGATCCTAACATTGGATATTTGAATTGGGCACTTGCTAACACTTGGATAACCAAATACCCAATAACATAATTGAGGACTAGTTGACCTAGCCCGTAAGCCTATCACCTAGGAAGTCATGATTAAGATCTAATGTGAGTATATGCAAAGTGTTTTAATATAAAGTGTTTTTCTCACTTCATTTCTTTCGTATCATAAATATTATATATTCTTCCTACTACTTTTTATGTTTTGTCTAGCATTTCATTTCAATATGAAGGTCATGAGAGTTCAATCTTATTTCATAAATATAGAAAGAAAACTTCCGATCTTCGTGGTTGGGTTTAATGACCTCTAAACTTATTTTATAGTGAAAATATCTTAGACCTCCAATTTTCTAACTATTTTATATAGTTTTTTTATAAAAAAATGTGTATTTTAAGAGTAAAATGCATTTATCATATAGTAATTTCAGTGAATTATTTTACAAAAAAAATGAAAGCAATGATTTTTTTTAAGGAAACAAATGGTAAAATAACCCATCAATGAAATTTAGCCCATAAATTTTCCTTAGACTCTTACAATATTTAACCTTCTATTATTCCCTATTATTTGGTTCTGTACCATGTCTCTTTGAATTTAATTATAATAGTTCTTTTAAAAGTATCAATAATTTGTAGATATTTTTTTTGCTTATTTTCAATGGTTTAACAATGAATCATCTATTTTCACAATATAAGTCTTAGGAAACTTTAACTAGAATTTGAAGACATTGAATGATGCTTCTTATGATTCATGTTAATTAATTTGTGTTTGCAAGTAATAATATCTCTATTGTTAATGTGT
This sequence comes from Pinus taeda, assembly GCA_000404065.3. Classification (NCBI taxonomy): domain Eukaryota; kingdom Viridiplantae; phylum Streptophyta; class Pinopsida; order Pinales; family Pinaceae; genus Pinus; species Pinus taeda. Next base: position 197,104 of record APFE030584410.1, read on the forward strand.
GGAAATTAACCCCTAAGTGGAGGATTGGATATCATGTCTTGAGTTTAATTTTAATATTGTAAATATATAATGCTCATACCATTGCAACTATGCATAATCCTTCAGATATTTAATGTGAACCTATCTCATGCTTTTCTTTTCCTACTTCAAATGTTCAAAAAACTCGATAGAAAAACCATTTTGGGTGTATGAGGTAGAGGAATTGCACCACTATGCTTTGAGAATTCATGAATTTCATTACATTCCAAACACTCTTAACAATCATATTTATAATGTTTTAGGTATTAATTAGTAAACTATAAGCTTTACATTCGCCATTATACCCATATTACTCATTTAACTATACCTCCTCCATTTCATCATGTTCCATAACAATCTCAGGTTGGTTAATCCAAGGAATTTTAAGAGTTATGTTTCCACTTTTTACAACTCCTCCTTAAGACCTTCCCTTCAAATTTAGTTTATTCTATGTCATTTCAAGTCTATGTAAGAGGCATAAGAGTTCATATGATGAAGGAAACAAGAAGTAATGTTTGTCATCAATTTTTTTCATTAGTCTTATAGGGATCATAGGGTGTTCAAATAATGAACCTATAACATAGCATGGTCATGGTATATCTAAGAACTACTCTATTTTCATTATTTATTTAAGAATACCTCCCAAAGTCTTTTTGTTGAACCCTCATCTCATTTCATTACTCTAATTAAAAGAACCTCTACTTTTAGTCAATGCCGTAGCTATCCATTTTTTCATGATTGTTTTACCACCCCTTTTATTTGTAAAGAGGATGTTGATAATATTTAACATCCAGAAATTCTGACTTTGACCTATGAACAATTAAGAAAAATTGCAATGAATAACTTTGTTATTATAATTTTTTTTCTATCCTTCAAAAGGTTTGAGATAATATTTTTTGAATCTCAATAGTTTTGATGAATCCAAAGATTTGTTACAACTTTTTTGGAGTTGAGATCTAATGTAGGGAATTATAAGAGGAGTATTTTTTCATCCTCCACTATAATTGTACAATAAATATGACAAATTATTTAATGCCATGGTGCTTTATGAATTGTTTGATGGTCATTTCACTATAAAACTCATGAGAGTTTATTTTTATTTCAATACATTTGATTATGTTTTTTATGCTAGTTATAATATAATATACTTATGATTTTATAGAGTACTGTAAATGACCTCATTATAATATCTTATTTTTTCCATTATCTTTTAATTCTTTGTAACACCATAATAATTTATCCTTCAATTTCGATGTCATATTATTTTTAACCATATTAATAATTGTTTAAGTGACCTCATCCATTAGTCTCAAATGATATAGTTAGGATTTGGAGTTTTATGCTAACCATTCTTAAGTTATAAATGGCTTTGAATATAGTTGGAAGTAATATATTCCTAGTACGGTGACATGGCACAACTCTTATAAGCCTAGTTGAGAATTATGTAGATGTATGGAGCACTTATTTTTATTCTAATTTCTTCCTTGCTTTATTTATTGGAGTTAAGTGGGACTATACTAACACTAATTTCTTTGCAAGATCTAATGAAGTTAGAAGTGTTCAACTTACTTAAAGAAACCCTACAATTTTATTTCTAAAAGGAGTAATCAAACAAAGAGACTGATTAAGAAGTTGTATTTGAGTCTTCAATGTATGAACTTCTACATCACGCCCCTTAGTGGTTTAGGAAAAAATGTTTTCCAGAAGCTATGACGATAGATTCCTATGGTTTTTTATTTATTTCTACCGAAATTGGGATTTATTATAGAGTCTTTCCACTAGGTATATTTTATATTTCTTGGTCAAATCCTAACATTTCTAATAATCGTTTTAGTCAATTTCTCAATTTTATTGGGATTTAGATTGATAAGAGAATACATGTAGAATTTTGATATAGAAGAGTTGGTGGATATTCAAAAGCTTGTAATTCCATGGACACTAGATCAACACTTATGTCATAAATATGGTTCTAGGAATTGGACAACACAATGAAAGAAGAGGACTTCAGGAGAATACATACATTGTTTCATATATTGAAATGTGAACATCAAGTTACTATGTAACCACCCATTTAGATAGTTCCAAAAAATCCTCCTAGATAATTAATTCAATCTGCCTTCCCTCACCCTAAATACCTAATTCCAAACTTCCCCAATATCTACATGTTTTTAATATATTAAGAATACCACTTAACCCATGTATACTAGTGTTGAGCAAATAGAAACTTTCCTATACATTTCTTCTATTTGTAATATGAAAAGGAGAAAAGGGTTGGGTACCCTTCCATTGTTTGGATTTTGATCTCAAAAGAACAGTGTTTCAAAATAATCACGATGACATAGAATAATTTTCATTTTCAATAAATCCTTGACACTCTTCAAAGTTTCAATGAAGTCTAGAAATTTCTTCTGATTAGGCCCATTTTAATAAATTCATCTTATCATTGTTGGGAAAAATATTTTTAAATCATGATCTATGGCACTTTTACAAAACTTCTTTTTGTGTGATACAATGCTATTAACATCATTTTTGTTGCTACACAATGCAATGTAGGAAATTTTTGCATTAGGGTAATTTTTAGGTATAGTATTGTAGGCAAGTATTCAAATTTGAAAAATCATACATATAAAATTTAGGGGAATATTCAATAAGAAACATGCAATTTACTATTAAGACTAGTAAATATTTGGTGACTATTGTCAATATAATCATATCTATGCAAAAAACAGGTAAATTTTAGCCTAATGTTGAAATACAATTTTTAGAAATTTTCCAAAAAAATAGCCAATTGGTGATATTTCTCCCCTAAATATTCCCTGTTTGGAATTCGATATATAAAATGATTTAATGAAAATTTTAATAAATATTTGGCATTTTGTAACTAAGACTTTTTTTTATGAATGGCAACATATTGGAATTTTCACTATTTTCTATGTGTAATATGTTGAAAATTTAAAAAGTTACTCAATCACCATATGTCACAAAGGAAAATATTTTTCTTGTGATGTGTCATGGCTTTATAAGTTCACAACTATGAGACATAGGGAGCCTCAAAATACTTTCTCATGTGATACGTCATTAAACTAAAATATTTATCATGTGATATGTCATAAATAATCAAAGTTTGAAATTACATGGTGTCCTCACTATATTTGATGAGATGAAAACTTCCAAAAGTGTGATACACTACAAGTTAAAAAAGATTCTAAAGATGTGAAATCCATTGTTTGTTGCATCTAAGAAATATATCTTGAGGAACATAAAAGTACATGATTGAAAACCTCAAAGAGCACATCAATAATACATTCATCAAGTGAAAAATATGTTTCCATGTGCACAACACAAACCATTTGTACCCCTTTCATAACAAAGGTTAAAAACTATAAATAGTGTTAAACTCCTTTTTATAAAGAGTGCTTCGGACTCACTTTATTTTCATTTTACTCTTTACAAGATGTTGAAGAATCTAAGACAAGATGACATTAATGATTCTTCTAACTATGGCAACTGCTTGTGATTTCTTTTTACTTATTATGATTATATTCTTCTTATTATTATTATAGTGTGTTCTTCAATCATCAAACAACTACCAAAACAAGAAGATCAACAAGATACAAGTACACAAGATGTAGGCTCCAAGCCAGGGAATAAACTCTCCTCTTGAGAGGAAAACCCTTCAATCGCTTCTTATAGATTCTTTATTAGTGAATACCGATACCCTTGAACAACACTGAAGCACTTCAAAGACCAAGGTCAACCTTCCAAATCCAGCATAATCTCTTCCGATAACACTACTTCAACCTCTAGCCACAAATTTTCGGCCCTAACTACAGATCGACAACTTTGGCCCCCCAATAGCAGCAACTACTTCAAATGTGTGGACTAGAACTGCAAATTCTTTGTTTTTAGCTGCCTCGCTTGACATAATTTTCCTTATGGATCTAGAAGGGGACTTTGTTGGCCCTTCCTCCACAACGAAGCCCTTGCCTGGAAGAAGAAATGGTAGTGAAAAGTTGCAAAATTTCAGCCCTCTCCTTCGCACATGTGGAGAGAAAGAGAAAGAGAGAGAGAGGAACTCAAAACATTTATTCTCCTTCATTTGCCTTCTTCACTTGCCCTTTTCTGCTTCTTCCTTCGCATGAGAGAGAGGAATGAATGTGTCCAAATGTGGTCGACTTTTCTTCTATATATAGGTCTTCTAGCAGTATGAATTCCAGCTTCTAGACTGACTTGGTCTTGGAAGGCTCAGTAAAATACAAAAGTAATTATTTTTAAAATTTATAAGGTGCTTGATGGGGTCTTCATATTATGACAATGTCCCTATTTGACTTCTTGGCCTAGGAAAATATTAGAAGCACTTTCAATTAGTTCTTCACCTCTAAAACAATTTTCTTGGGCAAGAAACCCAAGCTCAATAACAATAATAATCAATTTTTTTTTTTTTTACAAAATACAAGAATCAAAAGTAAATTTCGTATTTAGGAAGACTAAACCTAGTTATAGTTTCTTCAATACTCCCTCTTAACTACGAAGGTATTCATAAATGGTACATGGCTATTCTCAATATGGAAGAGATCTCATAACAAGAGTCGAACTAGTAATCCATCTGTATACAATCATTATAACCAACATTGTCACATAGCAAGGTCTTGACTGATAGATCTATCTGTTGATAAATCAGAGCACAATGTTGGCATGACCAATGATTATAGATACCTTCATCATTGTCTTTCAAGGTACATACCCACTCGGATATTCACTGAGTATGACCTTCTAGGACTATTCTTGTCATGGGTCCCTAGCCGTCAAAGAATATCAATCCTCTTGCCTACTATTATCTTGGATGTCCTACCATATCCTCAAAGTGTATCGGTTTTCATATGATTACTCAATCCTCCATTCTTTCTTCCAAAATGAAGGAAAGAATGGTGTGTCTATCTCTCCCTCTCAACTAGGGAAGGTATGTCAACCAATCCAAGCTTGTCTCTAAAATACACAAACTTCTTATTGGGAAGAGATTTTGTCAGAATATTAGCAGCTTGATCATTGGTGGGGATATACTCCAGCTTCAATACACCATATTGTACCAACTTTTGAATGTAGTGGTACTTTTTGTTTATTTGCTTCATTTTTCCAATAAATATCAGGTCATCAGATAGTATAATACAATCGGTATTATCACAATGTATTATGGTAGAATCCAACGGTCTTGTAAACAGATTAGATAACATCTTCCTTAGCCAAATTTCTTCCCTTCTCACTTCACAGGCTGCAATGCACTCGGCCTTAACACTACTTAAAGCCATTGTCTCTTTCTTTCTACTCATCCAAGAGACCAGGGAGGATCCCAAGATAAAACATGCTCATGTAGTGCTCCTTCCATCCTTCTCATTGCCTCCCCAATCACAATTAGTAAATACTTCAAGATGAACATCTTTTCTTTTTACATATTTCAGGAAGTAATGGACGGTTCCTTGCATATATCTTAGTATATTCTTAGCAGTTATCGAATAATCATGTCTTGGCTCCATTTGAAATTGATTGAGAACATTTGCTGCAAAACACATGTCTGGCTAGGTATTCATGAGATACATTAGAGAGACAATCAATTGTCTATACTTAGGATGATCCACTGGGTTGGATTCAGAATTCCTTAAAATTTTCAAGTTTGTGATCATCGTAGTTTTCACAGGAAGATTTCATTAAGCTCCTGCCAGACTTCTACTCCCAGATAATAATGCATAAGTCCTAGATCCTTCATATCAAATTCGGCTGCCAGCATTTTCTTACACTCTTGAATTCTTTATCCATTACCATTTAATAGAAGATCATATACATATAGAAGAATGATGGCAAGTTCATCATTCTCTACTTTGATGTAGGGATTGGGATCTGCCATGTTTTTCCTAAAACCCAACCTTTGCATTTATATATCCATTCTAGCATACCATGCTCTAGTATCCTGATTGAGGCCATAAAGTGCCTTCTTCAATATAAAAACATGAGTTTCTCTATCCTTTACATCGAATCCCAATGGTTTCTCTATGTAGACTTCTTCATCTATGGTACCATTCAAGAATTTTGTTTTGAGATCCATTTGATGTACCTTCCATCCCATCGATGCTGCCAAAGATATCAAGGATTGGATCATGGTATACCTTGATGTGGGAGCAAAGGTTTCTTCATAGTCAATGCCTTCTCCCTGAAAGAAACCTGGAGCCACAGATCTAGCCTTGAATTTATCTATGCTTCCATCTGCAACATGCTTGATCTTATACAACCACTTAGAGGTTACCACTAATTTTTTTTATAATCTTGGGACAATTTCCCAAACTCCATTCTTAATAATAGATTGGTATTTTGCATTCATTGCATTCTTCCATTCTTGGTGTTTGGTTGCTTCTTCAAAAGTGGAAGGCTAATTTTCAATGATATTTGACATGTATGCTACATATCCTAATTATTTTTTCAGTTTCTTGCTCTCCCTAAATCTTCCTCTTGTGGTGTGACCACCTGCTTCTTGAAGTGTATAAGTTAACCAGTTAGGTCTCTTTCTTCTTTCAGGGAGAGCGATTGGTTCACTGCACCCTTCTTCTTCATGATGAGAGACTTTTTCTTCCTTATTATGTTCTTCCTCAAACACATGAAGATCCTCCTCATCAGAATCAGATGTGAAATCTTTAGATTTATTGAAGGACACACCCTCATAAAAAATTAAGTCCCTTCTTACTTCTATTTGATGTACTTCCTTCATGTAGATCATGTAAGCCTTGGAAGAGTTTCTAGATCCAACAGATATTCCTTTCTTTCTTGAGGGATCTAGCTTCTTTCTTTTGTGAATATATATAGGACACTCAAATATTTGGAGATGATCAATATTTGGTTTCTTCCCAGTGAAGACTTCTTCTAGAGTTATATTGCCAAGTGACCTGTGAGGACTTCTATTTTGAATGTATACTACAGTCTTCATTGCTTCTCCCCATAGGAATTTTTTAGATCTTGATCATGGAGCATATCCTTGACACTTTCTTCTATATATATATTCTTTTGTTTAGCTACTGCATTCTACTCAGGATTGTATGGAACTATAATATCCCTCTGAATCCCAGCCTCCTTACATAAATCAATGAGTTCTTTGGAAGTATACTCGCCTCCATCTCCTGACCTTAGAATCTTTACATTTCTTTCTGTAAGATTTTCTATCTCTGCCTTGAATTCTTGAAATATTATGAATACTTCGTCGTTAAATTTAAGTAAATAAACCCAAATTTTCCTTGAATAATCATTAATGAAAGTAACAATTATAGATTACCTCCAAGTGATTTATACATGGGAGCACATACATTAGAGTGGATGAGATCTAGAATATCTTGAGCTCTAGATGTACTATTTGCAAATGGTTTCTTTTGCATTCTTTCCAAGATCACAGCCTTTGCAGACTCCTTCATGGTATTCTTTGAGATTTGGTATCCCATTTAAAATGGAGTTTATAATTTGAAAGATATTGTAATGAACATTTCTCAGTATTCTATTCCAAAGTTCACAGGGGCTTATCTCAATGCGGACAAGTTCTTGATTTAGAGGAGATGATAATATGTAGAGTCTTCCTTCTCGAACTCCAATGGTTCTAGCTCTTTCAATGCTATAATATTTAGCCCAAACCACTACTTTACCATCTATAAAAGGAACTCTATATCCTTTTTCTTCTAATTATGAAACATAAATAAGAATTTGGCACAAACCTAGGACATATAGAATGTTGTTGAGATGAATGTTTCCTCCTCCTTCTAGCTCAATTGATGTAGATCCAATGCCTTTAACTGGATAGCTCTTGTTGTCACCAAGCTCCATACAGTATGCAAAATTTCCTTTGGATAAAGTTTTGAGTTTCTTGTGATATCCAATCATGTGTCTTGAAGCTCCACTATCTAACACCCACATATTTTCATCTTGAAATGTTCGGTGACGGCTGAGAAAAATCCTTCATTCTTTGAAGACTTGAGATCTTTGGAAGAGAAGAGACTCTTCCATACTGCTTTGAAACTTTGCTTGATGAGACTTGATAGTGATGAAGACTTATTTTCAATATTCTTCATAATATAGTTGACCTTCTTCAAGCCTTTTGTGAACCATAACTATGATACCATGTTGAAGAATATAAGTCAAGATGACATTAATGATTCTTCTAACTATGATAATTGCTTGTGATGTCTTTTTACTTATTATGATTATCTTGTTCTTCTTATTATTATAGTGTGTTCTTCAATCATCAAACAACTACCAAAATAATAAGATCAACAAGATACAAGTACACAAGATGTAAGCTCCAAGACTGGGAAAAACCTATCCTCTTGAGAGGAAAACCCTTCAATCTCTTCTTATAGATTCTCTATTGACAAATACCAAGACCAATGACCAATATTGAAGCCATTCCAAGACCAAAATCAACTTCTCAAGAATGTTCTTTATTAACTACTTTCCAAACCTAACAAAATATCTTCTGGAAACATTACTTCAATCTCCATCCACAACATTTCGGCCCTAACTAAAGATATGGAACTTCGCCCCCCCAACAACAGTATCTACTTCGCATGTGTGGACTAGAGTTGCCTCTTCTTTTCCTTCAACTACCTCGCTTGACCTAGTTTTCCTTCTGAATATAGAAGGGGACTTTGTTGGCCCTTCCTTCGGCTCTTTTTTACTAGATTGAACCTCTACAAAGAAATCCTATCCCGATAGCAGAAACTCTAGAGAAAAGCTAAAAAATTTCAGCCCTCTTCTTCACATGTGTGGAGAGAAAGAGAGAGAGAGAGAGGAACATAAAACACTTCTTCTCCTTCTCCTGCCTTCTTCACTTGCCATTTTTTTATTCTTCCTTCGCATGAGAAAGAGAGGAATGAATGTGTCCAAATGAGGTCGAACTGTCATCTATATGTAGGTCTCTCAAGGGTACATATTCCAGCTTCTAGGACAACTTGATAGGTCAGCAGGCCGACTTGGTCTTGGAAGGCTCAATAGAATACAAAAATAATTCTTTTTAAAAATTACAAGATTCCTAATGAGGTCTTCATATTATGATAATGACCCTATTTGATTGATTGACCTAGGACAATCGTAGAAGCACTTTCAATTAGTGTTTGACCTATAAAATAAATTTCTTGGGCAATAATCCCAAGCTCAATAATAATAATAATCATTTTTATTTATTTTACAACGTACAAGTATCAAAAGTACATTTCATATTTATGAAGACCGAACCTAGTTACAGTTTGTTCAACACAAGAAATGTCCTTAAGTGCATCATTTCCATCCAAGTTAGAATTAGGATTTGAAGATTCCCTCACATGTTCATGATTGTAGGAGCTTAGAAAATCGATATTCAATCTTGTTATAGATTAGGTAAGTAGTGTTGCATGGTAAAATATATATTTTCTCTTGTTTCCAATTCATCAATAGGATATTGTGTATTCTTTTACCCATATCATTTTCCACCTAACCATTTAACACATGAACTAATTAAAAACTTAGAAAAATGGTCAATATCTTCATATTTTAACACTTGAACACCCATTCACTTAGCTAATGAAAATAATTACTATCCTAATGTTATGAAACCAACTCAAAAAAAGATAGAAAAGAGAGATCAACGTCTTAGAATTCAGCCTCTTCAAGGGGGCAACCTCCTTTACATTACACAAATGAACAATTCTTGGATGATTCAAATGACAAAGCCTCCTTTCTATATATAGGAGTCTATGGAATCACAATATAACCCAACTGACCTAACAATAATAATATAAAGGCACAAAAATAACAATAGAAGGATTCTATGGGGCACAGTAATAAAAATATGGGGACAATAGGGGCTCAACAATATTAATAAGGGATACAACTACAATAGTAATGGGTACATTATTATTATTATAGGGACCTAAATACCCTCTCCTTCAAAAGTGTTTCCTCAATCAAATGCTTGAGTAGTTTGGATGCCTTCTGTATGAAATTCTCATCCTCCCATGTGGAATCTTCAGTGGATAAGTTCTTCCACTTGATGAGATACTCCAAAATTGATCGATTTTGTAGCTGTCGAGTTCTTATTTTTGTGACTGCTTTTGGTTCCAATATAGTTTTTCCTTCCTCGTCAAGTTTTGGGAATATTGTTTGAACTAGGAGCTTGTCACTTATAACCTTCTTTAAACATGAAACATGGAAAACTGGGTGCACTCGAGAGCTCCAATTTGTATGCCATAGTACCAATCTTTTGTAACACCTTGTACGAACCATAATACTTTGGTGATAATGTATTATCCTTCTTAGCTTGCTTGAGGGACATTTTTTTATATGGTTGTAGCTGTAGGAATACCCAATCACCTACATCAAAACTTCTTTTTTTGTGATGTTGATCTGCCTATTGTTTCATTCTATTTTGTGCTAACACAAGGTTATCCTTTAAGAGTTGGAGGACTTATTGTTGATGTTCGATGTGATGTTCCATTGCTTGAACCTTAGAATTTTCTCTTAAATATGATGTGATGGATGGTGGCTGATACCCATAAAGTGCCATAAATGGGGTCATTTTGTTGTTGTAAGGAAGGAAGTGTTACACCACCATTCAACTAGAGGCAACCATTTGACCCATTGTGTCTGTTTATCAGATACAAAGCAACGAAGATATCCTTCCCAACATTTGTTTACTATCTCAGTTTGCCCATCAGATTGAGGATGATAAGATGAGCTATGAGCTAACTGAGTACCAAGACAAGAAAATAATTCTGTCCAAAAATTTCCAGTGAAAATGGGACTCTGTCACTTACAATAATCTTTGGGTTTCCATGTAGCTTTTGAATTGTTTCCATAAATGCACTAGAAACTGTACTGGCTTTAAATGCATGTGATAATGCACAAAAGTGTGCATACTTGGTAAGTCTGTCAACTACCACCATGATGACACTCTTTCCCTCAGACTTGGGTAAACCTGTGATAAAATCCATTGATACCTCCTCCCAACATTGGCTTGGGATAGATAAAGGTTGTAATAGACTTGGTGTCTTAATTGTTTCAACTTTATTTTGTTGGAAAACCAAACATTCCACCACAAACTTTTTAATATCTAATTTAAGGCCATCCCAAAAAAATTCCTTCTTAACCCTATGGTAAGTCTTTAAAAATCCTAAGTGCCCTCCTAAGGGAGAAATGTGCAATTCCATAAGAATATTTTGTTTTAGTTGTGAATTCTTACAGACGTATAAGCGATCTGTGTGCTTTGTAACTTTCGAATAAGTGCCGACACTTCTTTGTCATTATTCCATTCCTCCCTTGCTTCGTTTATCCAATCTAGTTGGATAATAGAAATGGCACACAACAATGCTTCCACATCTTCATCCTTTCTTGAGAGTGCATCTGCCAACATATTTTGCTTCCCTTTTTTGTAGATGATTTCAAAGTCATAACCCAACATCTTTGTGACCCACTTTTGTTGCTCTTCAGAGGATAATCTTTGTTCTAAAAAGTATTTAAGGCTATCATGATCCGTTTTTACCTTGAAGTGTCTTCCCATTAGGTAGGGTCGCCATTTCTTAAGTGCATGGAGTATTGCCAACATTTCCTTCTCATAAATAGCTTTGCTTAAAAACTTTCCCTTGATTGGACGACTTTCAAAAGCAATGGGTCTTTCATCTTGCATTAGAACAACACCAATTCCATTTCCTGAAGCATCACATTCCACAATAAAGGTTTTTGTGAAGTCCGGTGTAGCTAAGACCGGTGCTTGGCACATTGCCTCTTTAAGATGTTCAAAGGCCTTTGTTGCTTCCGGAGTCCATGAAAAAGCATCTTTCTTCAATAATGTTGTTAGAGGTGCTGCTATTCTCCCATAATTCTTAACAAACTTGCGATAATACCCTGTCAACCCAAGAAATCCTCGCAGATGCTTTATGGATGTGGGGATTTTCCATTCTTAATGGCTTTAATTTTGCTAGGGTCTACCTTAACTCCTTCATGAGATACAATATGACCCAAATATTCCACCTCTTGGACTCCAAAGAAACATTTGGATCTTTTTGCATATAATTGTTTCTCCTCCAATAGTTGTAGCACCCAGTCAACATGTTCAACGTGATCCTTCCAAGACTTGTTGTAGATTAGTATATCATCAAAAAATACTAACACAAATTTTCTAAGGAAGGGTTTGAAAATGGAATTCATCAAACCTTGAAATGTAGAAGGTGCATTGGTAAGGCCAAAAGGCATGACCAAATTCATAATGACCCTCATGAGTTCTAAATGTTGTTTTTCAGAATGTCTTCAGTCTTCATTCTGATTTGATGATATCCTGAACGAAGATCCAACTTGGTGAAGTAAATTGATCCATGCAATTCATCCAGTAATTCATCAATGACAGGAATGGGGAACTTATCTTTAATAGTGAGCTTGTTGAGCTCCCTATAATCTGGACACATGCGCATGATCCATCCTTCTTGTGCACCAATACTACTGGAGCAGAGAAAGAACTTTGACTCGGTTGAATTATACCAGCCTCTAGCATTTCTGCAACCATACGTTCAATTTCACTCTTTTGGGCACAGAGATATCTGTACGGCCTGATGTTTGGAGGAACACTTCCTGGAATTAGATGAATAACATGATCATGATCACGGATAGGTGGGAGACCTTTGGGAGTCTCAAATACCTTGGAATGATTGTCCAATAATATTTGGAGATCTGGAGAAATAAATGATTCCAATGTGAAAACATCTAACGAACATAATTGTGCAATTACACCTTTTTGTTCCTTTTTTAGAAGCTTTGTCATACCATTAGAGCTGATTATCGTTCCCAGTTTCCCTGCAATACCTCTTAATACAACTTCCTTTCCTTCCATAGAAAATTTCATGAAAAATTCTTGAAAACTAAAAGCTATTGTACCCAAGGATTGTAGCCATTGGACTCCTAATACAACATCAACACCTCCCATTGGAATGGGGAGAATTGGGCTAGTCAATACATATTCTACCATGGATAACTTGATATTATGGCACTTTCCAGAGCAATTTATTGTTCCTCCATTTGCAACCATCACTTGACACTCTCGTGTTGGATATAAGATGCAATTCAATTCTTTTGCTACCTTACAATGAATAAAATTGTGAGTACTTCCTGAATCAATCAACTCTATTCCCTTTTTCTTCTTGATTTGTCCTTCTATCTTGATGGTTTGAGGAGTGGTAATTCCCGCCAATGCATTACAAGATATGCGGATTCATTTGTTCTTTCATCTAGGCTTTGTTCCTGGAGTATATCCTCTTCTTTTGACATTTCTTTCTCCTTTTCTTCTTCCTCTTCACAACCTATGTAGAATAATTTCTTCTCAGCACACTTATGACCTTTAGTGTATTTGCTATCACAACTGTAACAAAGCCCTTTTGCTCTTTTTTCTTCCAATTGTTGTGGTGTCAACCTTATAGGTTGTGGAATACTAGCGGCAACACCACTTCCGTTTTTATAGATGTGAGTGGTATGCTTCCTGGTTGCCATAATTTTGCTTTCCATTTTTCTTGCTAACCTGAATGCCTTCTCTAATGAATCAGGTTCTCAAAGGCGAACATCATGTTGGATATTATCTTTTAAAGTCCCTATGAACACATCAATCCTACCCTCTTCTAGAATATTTTTTACCCTTATGTTCAATGTTTGGAACTCCTCAATCTGCTCCATTATTGAACCCTTTTGTTTGAGACTTATCAATTGGCTAAAAAAAGTGTTGCTTTTTGTATCCTCATAATGTGCTATCAATTCTTCCGTAAAAATTGCCCAAGTGATAATTTGTTTACGATAGAAAAGCCATTGATACCATACAAATTGATTTGGTTCGAAATATAAAGTTGCAATATGTACCTTTTGTGTGTTTTGCATATTATTGAGATCGAAAAATTGCTCCATCTGTAATATCCATGTTGCGGGATCATTGCCATCAAACTTTCTCATATCGATTTTTGGAATATGGTGGGTCTTCGATCCACATTAGAGTGTATTAAATCATGATTAACATTTCTTTTGCTCGCATGATGAGTTTCCTTTACTACCTTTTCACCATTAGTAAGTATTTCTTATAGAAAATTTGTCAAATCTGTCTTCAAATCTACCATGTTACTCTTCAAATCTATCTTCAAATCATCCATCTTAGCTTCCACTCCCTTTATCTTAGCTTCTATTAGCTTTTGTGAGAGTGACCTTTGTTGCACTTGGTCTTGTAATTTTGATATATCATGTAGCATTTCTTCCTCTTCTGCATGAGTCATGCTAGAGCTTTTAGGTCGCCTACTAAGTGTTTCCATTTTCTTTCTTCGAGGCCTCAATTACTGATAATAATGCTTCACTATGCCCTTTGAATTACTTCAAAATAATTTTTCAAACCAAGCTTAAGCAAACGTTTAAAAAAATATACACACCTTTTTTCAGTTTGTAGGAGCTCGATATTGCCTCTGACGTATCTCTGTAATATCGGATCATTTAGTTCTAAAATTGTGATCTGCAGTAGCCCTCTGTGTTTTCTTTCCAATGCCACTAGTCTGACCCCAATTGGATTCTCCAATGAAGCGTTATGCCAAATCTCCCACAGTGACCTGATTATAGACTAATTCAGAAGAGCGAACTTGTACAACGTTCCACGAGTCACTTTTTCGACCTCTGGCTCTAAAAAATATATAGAAGAAACTACAGTCCGTCCTATTTCTGCACCTTTTTACGAAATTTCAATCCAATGCCCAGAGAGAAAGTTATGATGATTTCCCTAAGTCACATGTTTGGAATGTAGTTCAGGAGTCTGCAAAAAGACCAACTTCCTCAAATCATATCTCCGTAATTATAGCACACAATTCTCTTAAATTCGGACTCGAGATTTATCGCGATGTCTTCTCAAATGGGTTTTTTTTCAACTTCTCAAAACGTCACCAAAAAAAAGTTATAGCGAAAATGCCACAATGACCTGTTTGGAGCAGCGAAACCCTAGAATCCAAAGCTCTGATACCAAATTTTATGAAACCAGCTCAAGAAAAGATAGAAAAGATAGATCAACGCCTTAGAATTCAACCTCTTCCAAGGGGGCAACCCTATTTACATTACATAAATGAAAAATTCTTGGATGAATACAAATGAAAAGACCTCCTTTCTATATATATGAGGTCTAAGGGGTCATAACATTAATGAGAGCCTACATAACAATAATAATGTAAGGGCACAATAATAACAATAGTGGGCTTCTATGGGGCACAATAGTAACAATATGGGCACAATAGGGGCACAACAATATTAATAAGGGGTACAACTACAATAGTAATGGGGTAATCACTAGTATTATGGGGACCCAACATTGAATAACCAGCAAGATATCTATAGTTTTTTCTCCTTCTAGTTTAAGTGTGTAAATGGAGAATAGTGTGTTTGGTTTGGTTTGGAACTGAAAGGAAGAAACCTTAAACTTCCATTGTTGAGGCTAACCATGAGATACTAGAAAGTGGTGTTGGAACCGGTATACATCGGAGGACATCTGCAACGTCAAGGCTTTGGTTGCATCTCTTTCTGAGATTTATATGAATACAACTAATGATTTATTTCCCACATTGATTGTCATATTACATTTTATGCCTTAAGATTCCTTGACTTTTTAAGTGAATTGAATGCAATTGTATGCTATTACATTTGTTGTTGTCTCTTTTGCACTTGTTTTAGGTATTTGAAGGAGAATAACAAAAATAAGTTGGAGCAAAGGAGTGAGGCCCTGTTGTTGTCCATTTTCTCCCCTCTGCTTTAAATTTCCTGCCATTGTTTGATAGTGATCTTATTTATTATTTTCCTTCTACCTTTTGGAGTTTTCCATGGCCTCATGTTATTCATTTTCTTCCATATGCTATAAATTTCTAACCATTATCTGGTCACGATCTCCTTTACTATCTTCTCTTTGCCTCTTATTATTCAGGTGATATGCCATGACAGTCATTAATTCATTGATATTTCTTCGCTTTATTTTATCTTATTCTCCAACTCCAGATAGTTACAAATAAAAAGGAACACTCCTTATATAAATAAGGCACCTCTATTTAAATACTATGTACCCATACAACTTCAAGATGGACATCATAGTCAAACCATGGGGAGATATAAGAGGTGCTCTAAAAAAAAATCAACAGAACATCTTGAGAAATTAAGCTCTCATGAATAAAGTGTAACTACAAAAAGGTGTGGTCATGGAAGACTAATTACATTGAGTGTGTAATGAAAACATATTTATGGCACATTTTTAATGCTACCAAGACTCAACACCTTCCTCAAACTCCACAACCGTTGTTACAAAATTTTCACTATTTCTTGTAACTATGAGCTCAAAACATTCTAGTTGAGCCCATAAAATCCATGTGTCCAATCTCACTCATTTACAATTTGTATAAACTAAATTTTAATTCAAATATACATATTTATATACAATTCAAAATCTATGAATCCACTTATAGAATTTGTTTTTATGCTCGGTGTTCACAAAACTAGTCATTACACAGATTTAAAATTCAACAACAGAAGAATAGTTCTGTGTGTTTTGATCTGGGGCACTTACCATCACCTGCAAATATACACTAGTGTGAAATAAATCACAACTAGCCATATGGGCATATGTGGCACAATAAGTGAGTTTATCAGATGAATATGTAGTCAAAGAAGAGGATAAGTACATCAACAACTTGGTCCAAGCGAACATAACCAATTTGATAAGTATATATATTTTACATTTTGGAAGGTATTTCTGCATATGGGTTTAAATTGTGAAAAATCATGATGCTAATCTTGCAACTATTCCTTGTAATCACAAGTGTTTAGTCTATATTTGCCCAAAAAGTTTGTCAAAATAATTTATGGGTCCAAAATTTATAAACTTAACACCTAACTGATTTATAATAACATATAACAACCTCATAATTGAGTCCAACAACTTGGAATTAGTGGTCAACAAGATTAAGTAACCCCTGCATGTAAGAGGATATTTGGATGAACACTAGCGTGCTCTCCAATAATTCTCCTTGGTTCACAAGCCCATGATGTGCAGTATCTGTCATTTTCCAATACATTGACACATACTCCAATATAATTCCATGTAAAAATGCTTATATCCCAATGTATATGAATCTATTGTGAGATAATATGTCATGAACCGAAGTGTTCCCTCATAGAATGCTCCTTTGGGTATAGGTCCATGTTGTGCAGTCTTGATCATTGTCCAATACATTGGCACGTATTCCAATATGCCATGTAAAGTTCCATAAATCCCATTGTATATAATTTTTTTTTTAGATGAGTCTTTATCATTGTCCAATACACTGACACATATTCCAATATTCCATGTAAAATGCCATAGATCCATATATATATAAATCTATTTCTGAGATGATATGTCAATGGAAGCAAGTGTGCCCTCCAAGAATGACCTTTGGGTACACACCCACTTTGTCATTATCCAATAAATTGGTACATATCCCAATATGCCATGTAAAATGGCATAGATCCCAATGTATGTAAATTTATTGGGGAGGCTACAATTTCTCCTCAAAAATAAGTGAAATTTCTAGGATGATTTTGAAAAAATGGGATGACACATTGTGTAAATGGGTCAACTTTCTAGATTTTGGGTGTAACGGTTATTGGTGGTGTTGAATCCATTTCCACCAACTTTTCTTCTTGATGGTGCTGAATCTATTTCCACCAATTCCCATATTTCTTTAAAATTTTCTTAACTTTGGTGGCAATTATGGCCTATAAATTTATTTCTAAGACTATTTGTGGTTATATACTAAATTGACACATATTCCAATATGCCATGTAAAATAACACAGTTAAAAATGTATATTAATCTATTTGTGAGAGGATATGTCGATAAACTCAAATGTTCCCTCAATAAATGCTCATTCACAACAAATCCATGAAATGGAGGTCCAATATATTGATACATATTCCAATGTAACATTTAAAATGACATAGACCCAAATATATTGATGAGCCTTGGTATTGCAACAAGAATGTTGCAACTCCCAAGGCTAGTGAATTTAATTATCAACCCAGGGTTTTTACAAACTTAAGAGGTATCAACACTATATGTGCAACATACAATGTGTCCTTCCTTTGTTTTCATGATGTAATGGAGTGCATGTACTGAAATCAAATCCTAAACTAATTGTAGAAAATGAAATGGTCGAAATGGAACCTTAAGCTATTGCCAGAAAGAAAGTACAAGGAAAATACCTATTCTAATTGCATAAACATCATGAACTAAATGTAAATAAAACCTAGCTTAACCATATTTATCACATGTGATTATTTAAACTAACTCAATATGGAATCTTATATAAGGAGTATTAATTGTTTCATGCAAGTGCTAATTAAGAAATAAAAAGAACTATTTTTCTTTATCTTTTCATTTGATGAATGTAAATGCTAATCTTCACTTGTTCTTTGGCAGGGAGGACAGGGATGGAGGAAGAGGGTTAAAATGGTCTTTATGGCATGGAGGTCAAGTAGGGGCCTAATCCTAGCTTCAATGATGATTCTTCTCAATTCGGTCTCAAAAAATGCTGCTAGAGGATTTCCTACAGGAAAACTATAAGATGTCTACATGATCCCATGTTTTACTACAGGAAGAGGCTGAAATATTAGGAAGTAGTATAGAAGATGGAATGAAGCTTGAGAAAAGTGGATAATGGGATAATAAGACATGGAGGTGGTGGACACTACCCAGAACTTAAGCAAGGGATTCAAGATGGTTGGATTGTCTTAATGTAAATGACAATTTTTGCTTATAAAACAAGAATTCGGATTAAGATTGTAGTGAATTTTGGTGACATGGGTGGATGAGGCTTGAATGAGGCAAACGAGATGAATTCTCCCTACAATGTAGAAGCTCCTACAACAACACATTATTGTCTGCATTTATACACAAATTCATTTATAGATTCGAAAGATTTATTAAATGGAAGAAAATAGAGATATTGCCATCTAATGGCTAAGTTCATGAATGGAAGCGCTTTGAAACAAATATAGAACTTAAGAGATAAAATATTACAATCACAACTTGTCCTAAGAAACTCAAAGACAATTAACCCATGCTAAAATAAATAGCGGAAAATTACTAGTCTCAAATCAAGAAATTCGAAAACTAGTGAGCTAGTAAATCTATAAAATGCCTATCATAATCAAGTGCAAGTACAATTGGATAATTTTTGGTATTAACTAGAATTTACTTTTGATCTAATGCAAGTGGAACAAACTCAATTGGATCTCGCTAACATGTAAAAAATATCATAAATTTATTGTTTTTTTCCACAAAGGAGTTCGAGAAATCTAGATTTGGGAATAACAAAACTAATCCAAGTAGCTCAATGATTACTATGACCTTCCAAATATTTACCAAGGATGAAATGATGATCGTGATCTTGCAAAATAACTTATATCAACCATTTAACCCAATCCTATAATAAGAAATCATTAATACTAAAGGCAGAAATAGAAAACAAGAAGAAGAGATGCATGCGAATAACAAGTAAAAAGAAGAAAATAAAATGATACAAAAGGGCTATGAGGCTCCTCGGATAGTCAATCCCAAGGACACTCAGAGTCCTATGGAGGAGACCAATATTTAGAAGCTAACGATGACACCAATTTTTATTATTTCCATTAATACAATTACATCCCAGCAAAAAATGACAATGGAGGTGCAAAAATATGAGTTCTCTCCACAAGAAGACTAATCAAAATCTACCCCTAGAGGAAAACTTTACTTGGTACTTATAAAAAATTATTAGGAAGCATTACCCATGAAAGGAGGAAGCTTTTACCACCAGAATCCCTTGATTAGTGGATCTCATTCCCAATACTAGGAATTTTGATTAAATGGGAGGGAACCCATTCCTAGATTTTCTCAATCATTGGAGCTCCAAAATATGTGCCATTATTCCTAAATATCTCACTAATTTATTATTAATACTGATCCTCCTAAAGTAGGGAGCAGGTCCCTAGATTATCTCCTCCTCTAAATCTTTGTAATTTGCCTAATATTCTCATAACATTACATAAAAATAAATAATATTAGGCACAAATATGCAATTATTCATAAACCTTCCTAATGAACATATTAAAGTTTAAAATATATTATATAATGAAAAAAGAGAAGTTTAATGTGCTAAAGGATGGTTATATGGGCCTTAATTTATGTTTAATTTAGAGGCATGAGCCTCAATTTATGTCTAATGTAGAGGCCCATCATACCCCCTCCTGAAAGTGTTGCTCATCCTCTAAGAAACTTAGTGACCTCATTGTGCCTGATTCATCGCCCTAGTGGCCTCTCTCTTGTGCATTCCTCGGTCCTTTCTCTTAAGAATATTGGTTGTACATTCTGCAAGGACAAGCCCAAAAATCTATTTGTGCATAGAAAATTCATTTGTGCATAGAAAAATCATGGTTTTTTGAGACCATTAGTTTTCCTTCTTCCCCTTATTCAAGGTGGGTTATTGAATATTTTTTAGTTTAGGATGGTCTTTCACATCCTTATCAACTTTCTTCTACCTTTTTTCATAGTTTAGACACCTATGGAACCTTCAAAATGC
This sequence comes from Pinus taeda, assembly GCA_000404065.3. Classification (NCBI taxonomy): domain Eukaryota; kingdom Viridiplantae; phylum Streptophyta; class Pinopsida; order Pinales; family Pinaceae; genus Pinus; species Pinus taeda. Next base: position 217,761 of record APFE030584410.1, read on the forward strand.
CTTTAGAATCAAAATAGGACATCCTATAATAATTCATGTCAAAACTACACGAAACCTACAGGAAACCTTGTTAAAACTACAAGAAACATGTTTTGAGCATAAATGATAGTCTGAGCCTAGGGTAGGCCCTCAACTTGACTCCCATTCCTTTCTCCCATTTTTATAACATCTTTTAGGCCTTGTACGAAAGTTAGAAAGAGATTAGAGACCTATTGGAAAACCTCTTTTCATCACAACAGTTTGAGTTTTGTTTTGATGGCGAATGTCTTGTTTCCTTTTGTTGCCTTCTTTTCTTTTTTGGCCTAGATGATTGACAAATGGCCTTGGATTTCTTTGTTTTGATTATGTCTCTCTTAGGCACTGCCATTTTGGGTTTTAGCACAATTTGTTCCTTTCTTCCTTCTTGTAGCAACATTCTGCCTTCCTGTAGCAGTCATTCCTCCTCTTCCACGGTCTTATAACTATATGTGAGTGATGAGAAATGATGTAGAGGTTTTGGAGGATGATGTTAGAGATCAGAGAGAGTAGTGTAGGTTTGTGAGAATGGAAAGGATCCTCTCTCTGTTTTTTCAAGAAAATTTCAGGGTGAGACAAAGTGTAAGGTTTGTTCTTGAAATTATGAAATGGGATGGACGAATGATGCATAGATAGTGAATATCAAGTGAAAGGAGGGCTTGGAGTCCTATGGTGACTTAGCCTTTGCAAAAATTTCTTATTTTAATTTTTTTCTCCATTCTTTGAAATCATCACCCTTCCTAATTTGACTTTTCCACATTGCATAAGTGAATGAGTGAGTTGAAATTAACTAGTTGAAGGTGGTCGAGATTGCTGACCCATTCTTAGATTATGAAATCTCATCTCTTATGCATTGACAACAAATTTCTAACTATAATATGCTCGAGTGAAGAGATCAAGAATATTTCATATATGTACCTTCATAATGGTTGTTGTAGAGACATGCATGTTGCTGCTGAGTTCATGTTGTTGTACTGCTCATGACTGAGGTACATCCTTGACTACCTTTTTCCTTTTTGTTGATATTATTTCTTGATAAGTTTTCTTCTTGTTGATGTGAAGTGTAATTTTCTGAACTTGCTTGAGCATGCTACCATCATCCATATGCATCTACCCCTGAAACATCTTGGCAAAGGGATGCATGGTTTGCAAGATATGGAAAAAATGGTTTTCTGCTCTATGTACTTTTTTTTCATGTAGTAAAACAGAGCATTCATGTATTTTTTTACGACAACAATCAAAGTTAATGGGAAAAGCTTGAGAATTATGGGTGGATGGTGGAAATATATGAGGATGATGGATTGACATGGACTTTTCCTTGTTGGATCATTTGAGCAAAGGAGGAGAAAGTCAAATTTGACTTCTTTTGACTAGGCTTGACCAATTTTTTTCTTTTGGTACCAACTTGTTTTTTTTGTTTGCAAATGTTGGATAGAACTTACATTCATCATAGAGATAAATGAAGCAAAGATTTTTCATTTTTTCCTTTTTTTTCTTCTAGGCCTACTAGCCACCTCAATGGGGTTTTCAACTAGTAGATGTGCCTAAGCACCTCAAATGACGTTTTCACCTAGGATCTTTTCTTTTTCTCTATTTTTCTCTTTTCTTCCAACTCATTGACCACCTCATGGAGGTTTTCAATCAATGAGCCAATCTCAAGCACCTCAAAGGAGGTTTTCACCTAAGATTTTTTATTTTTATTTTTTCATTTTTTTCTACTCTACTCTACCTAAAAAACAAAATAACTTTATCCTCGTTATTGTGCACTCCTCTTGTTATCCATTAGATAGTTATTCACTATTGGACCGGGTTGACTAAATGTCCTCCTTAGAGTAGAATATATTTTTCTTTTGAGTTCACTAAATGTTTACCATATGTTTGACGAAATATCTATCATGGAATAAGCATGTCTAGCTCAATTTATTGCTTACGTTTTGACTGTTCATCGTTATTTTCATCATTTCCATGCTTCTAGAAAGTTACAATGAGTTTTGGGCAGTCGTCTAGAGGTTAGCCTAAAACGTTGATAAAATCTCAAAACTGCAAGAAAATAACTCGAGGATTTAGGTCATAACTCAATGGAGGCAAACTTGTGAGTGCAGGTATAACCTTCCAATAACATGGATGCAATTATAGGAAAAGGTGAGTGAAAAAGAGTTCCAACTCAGGGATTGCTCACTTGAGTTGGCTATTTGGCTCGTGAGTGTTATGTAGTCCCTCAGTGATGTCAAAAATATTTTAGTTTGTAGGCCCCACTTTCATAACTACTTGGAGGCTAGGTCATATCACAATGACACTCATCACATGTTTATCGTGGCGAGATGTGAAATTGGGTAAGTGTGGGTTGGGGGGTTACACTTCTTGTGATATTTGGGCTCCCATTTTCAATGTCAAGCCACGACCACTTCTTTCTTCCCAATGCATACCTCTTTAGAGAGGGGACTAAAGATATAGCTAAAGCACAAGGTATCAAAGTACCCAATGCATGGAGGGGGATTTGTAGATCCAAGTGTTCACATTCTCCTCACAAGGTGTAAACATTTTATTTTAATAATAACATTCAATTTATCATATTTCCATTAGGTTTCTCATATAATATCTTGACTTATATGTTATTTTATATTTTGTTTTTTTAGGTTTATAAATAAGATTTTGAAGGTATTAGCAGCCATTTTTTGTTGTTAGGGTTGTTTGTCAAAGTGGATTAAGTGAAAGATTTTGGTACACTTAATAAAAAAATTCAAATTAACAAGGTCCTTTCTAAATGTTGCTCGAAGAGGTCCTAGAGGGTCATGGTAGAATGATGTGACCAATGACATTGTGTTGAATAGGCCTAGCGGATGATGTGGCACCATGCACAATTGACATGTCCCAAGAAGATTTAATTTTTTTGGGTGACAAAGAGGGCCATATCTATGTTACACATGTTACCTCTCAAAAGATATCATGTGACTCAGTGATGTCATCATGATGAAATGGGTGTCACCGAGGGATGATGTGGCATAGTTTCAATTGTTGTGCCAAGTGATGGTGTTTGGAAATTACTTCCTATGATATCAAATTTTCAAAATCCTACCGAAGTCATGATGGTGGAGGTAAATCATATGATTCTTTAGCATCTTGGATGTTCAAGGAATTTTTCTTAAGTGCAACCACGTGAAATGTCCAAACCCAACTAGTAGTTAAGTGCATTTAGTGTAATGGTGCTTGGTGACAACCACAATTGTATGGAGAATGATCTTAGTTTCTCTACGTGCTTAGAAATTATAATTTAGCACTAAAGACAAATTACGAATTGAAATATTTTTTTTTGTTGTTGGAAAGCAAAGAACTACATATAAAAGAGGATTTTATGTTATGATGAGAAATGTGTTAGAAAATTATATATTACAAAGCAATGGAACACATAAAATATCAGAAATATAAACATAGGGAATGCATAAAACAAGAGAGACACATATATACGTGGTTCACACAGTTTGGGTTGTGTCAATGGAGAAATAGTCAATCCTCTTTTTATATTATCCATCAAACTAAAGAGATACAACCTACAACAAATCTGTTGTAATTCCCTCTTCGCTCTCAATCTCCTCTTTCTTCCTCACTCAGAATACAGATATACATAGACGCAATACAATTCCCTCATATATAGTGACGGGTTGCCTTCTAGGGCCAAAAACCCTAAATTAAACATAACTTCTATCATTAGATATCTGCCTAATTAACGGCCCAGATTGACTATGAAATTACAACATTTTACAAGGAAATTTTACATCCATTCTTAGCTTCGGGGGCGCTGCCCCCGATCCCCCCACCACGAGGGGGCTCCCAAAGGTCACAACCGCTCCCCTTGGACCCCCCCCTACAGCAAATATTTTATGAGCAGCATTGCCGCCCCATTACAAATTTGGGTCCAATACAGTGATACCTTTGAATACAGAAGATAATCACGCTCCACACCCAACAAAATGATGGATAATTATGAGCCAGTGTGAAAATTAAATGTTATTGTTTTCATTAAATAAGGTGGTAGGGAATGAGGATGTGAAGGAGTCTTGTGAGACTTCTGTTGGTAAGGATTGATGATGATATTCATCACTCTATAATTGAGTACAAAGAGCCAAAAAGATAGAACCTTAAGTTCATAACGCGTATGTGAGAATTCTTGGTGATGAAGCATTCTCTAAAAGAGTAGAGAATTAATTGAAGTGTTTCTTCTTTAGCCTAGAGAGGAGTAAATAAAATACTATTCTTGATCAATGTGCATATTACATTAAAGAAAAGAATAACAACAGGGAGTGTGCCTTGAATCGGTAAAAGGAGCAACATAGTAAGAAAGGAGAGTGTAAATAGTGACCAACAAAGCAACAAAGTGAGTGAATTAATGAAGTTTAGGGCCCAAGACAGAGGTAATGTGTGCCTATAGACGTTTGAGAAGCATTTTTAAGTCAAGGATTTGTATATGAGAGTGGGGTGATAAGAGGGAAATGAATTAAATAAAAAGTGAATTAAGGCGCTAGAGGTCTCACTTTAAAAATCCCATGAAAGAGTAGATCATAGTGGTAGAAGTGGGTGTGTCCCTACAAATATTTAAGCTTTGTTCCTTAAGTAAGCTTGAGCTTTCTAATCTAAGGGGGTTGGAGCCTCATTTGAGTTGGTGCTATTAAATATTGATTTAAACATAGTTGGTGCTCTTATTTTACATCATAATACAAACAGAGTTTTGGTGGTTTTTCTCTTGGAAGGGGTTTGACATTAAATCACTATGTACATATGTGATGTGATTGTATTTTTGTTTTGTATAGCTTACATAAACAAGTTAACCATTGGAAGTTAGATCCACATGAAATCATGGTAAATGAGGAAAATCAAGATGTATAGTCATGTATTTGATGGAGTAAATCACATATTTTAGAGATTCATAATAGAATCATACATCATGTTTCTTGGATTCAATTTATGGGCAATAATAGAATCTACATACATAATTATGATAACTCCACTTACAAGTTTAATGAAAGAAGACCTTACAATAATAATGCAAATGCCATGAACCTCATCATCACTAATCATAACCAATATGAATAGAAAATTTGATTCACTACAAGTCAACCAAAAAAAACTTGGGACAAGCTCAAGTACTATTATAAGGGAAATTAGAGGATAAAGCAAGTAAAACTTTAAACTTATAGAATGAAATTTAAAATTACAAAGATAAATGTTGGTGAATATATTATTGAATACTTATTTAGAGTTCATGAAGTATCTAATATGATTAGAGTCCTTGATGAATACATTACGGTAGTCAATTATAAAGTCTTAGGATCTCTCCCAAAGAGGTTTAATGGCATATCTGAGCCATAGAATAGATGGCACAAGCAAAGACTCTGAAAATGGAGCAACTACATGGAACCCTCATTAAATTTGATATGAGAATTGGAAGTGAGAAGTAGGAGGAGGAGAAGCATCATTTAAAGCCTCAAAGAAATCCAAAGAGCACAAAAGACACCAAGATTTCTCAATATATCACTGAGATGAGGAGATCGCCCTCTTTGTAAGAAAAGTTACATTTGATATGAGAATTGGAAGTGAGAAGTAGAAGCAAGGGGAAGCATAATTTAAAGCCTCAAATAAATCCAAAGAGAACAAATGACAGTATGATTTCTCCATCTATCACTTGATGAGGAGATGGTAGGGTTTGTAAGGAAATTCGAAAGGTGGTGGGGAAAATAATAATATAAGCTACCATCTAAGTGTTTTGAATGTGGTAGAGTAGGACTTTTTGCTTGTAAACTTCCATATAAATTCAAGAAGAAAGAAAAGGTGAAAAAAGAGAAGAGTTGAGACAAAGCTAAAAAGTATGAGAAAAAGAGGACTTGAAAGAGAATGATATTCTACTCTAAGGAGGACATTTAGTAAAATGAGTCCAATAAGGAAGAATTATCTAAGGGATAACAATAGCAGTGCACACTAATGACATTTGAGTGTGAGACTAAGTTGGAAGAAAAACCAATTTCTCATAAAGGAATGGTGGAACTAGAGGAAGAGGAGGTGATGAAGACTGAGAAGAAGAGCAAGCTACTAGAACAGAAACTATTGAGAGGTGAAGTATGTATAACTCCAATAATGAAGAATTTAGAAATTATAAAGTTAATCTAGAAGAGACTCTCAATCTTAAGCATATTTTAGTTTAAAAATTAAAGGATAAACAAAAGAGCGATGATAAACTCGAGGATGAAAATGAAGCACTAAATATAGAGGGGTCAAAATGTTAAAGAATGGCTAGTTTAGATGCATATGATGGAGTTGTCATCTCTCTAAAAAATCATCTTGGAGAATCAAGGAGAAAATAGGAGCTTCTTATAAATTAGATAGTTGAATGGGAAAGGAATTATCAAGAACTTGAGGAAGAAGTTGAATCTTTGAGAGAAGATATTATGAAAATCAAGCCTAATATAGATTTATAACTTATATTCACTAAAGGCTCGGAATAGTTGGTTGATACCCTCATCTCATAAAGGCCATGAGCAAGAAAAGTTAGTCTAAGATATAAAGAGTCTCAACAAACTTCAAAAAGACAACAAAGTTACAAATCCATGAAACAACGAGCCTTGGAGCTATGTGAAA
>APFE030584416.1:0-12433 GCA_000404065.3 Pinus taeda
TTATCAGTGATGCATGAAGTTCATCAACTGAAAAGTTTGAGAGATCCTTTGTCTCTTCTATGGTGGTGACAATCACATCAAACTTTGAGGGTAGGACCCTCAATAGTTTCTCCACAGTCCTCCTTTCTTCAAGAACTTCTCCATGAGACCTTATTTGTGTGACTAGGCCAATCACATGTGTGAAGAATGAGTCAAAATTGTCTGACTCCTTCTTACACAAATTTTCAAAATCTCTCATCAGGAACTGTAGTTTTGTTGTCTTCACTTTCTTCATGCCTTGATAAGCTGTCTTGAGAGTTTGCCATGCTTCTTTGGATGTCTTGGCTGCTGCTATCCTTGAAAACACACTCTCATGCACTGCTTGATACAAAACTACAAGAGCTTTGGAATCCTTCTTCCTATTGCTCTTTAACAAATCTTTCTCTGCCTGAGTTAATCTATTAAACTCATTTTCATCTGCTGGCTCTTCAAAACCATCTTGAACTAATTCCCATAAATCTTGTGAGGCAAACAGGGCTTTCATGGTTATTGCCCAATAATCGTAGTTTTTCCCATTAAACCGTGGGAGTTGAGTATTAAACATACCCATGCTAGTGCTCGTGCTAGCTATTCTTGCACTTCTTAACTATGCTTTAAATATTTGACTGTGTGTTTTAAAAAAAAACTGACTGTCTTCAACAGCTACACAAAAAACTTTGAGAAATACCTGGATCCTTTTTTTTGACTGAGTCTTCACTCTGCTGGAGATGCTGCTGCAACAAAAATCCTTTCTTCAGCTTCTTTGACACCTTCAAAGAGCCTGGACAAGCTCTGATACCACTGTTGGGAATTTTTCTGTTAAAATCCCAAAAACAACAAAAACTGAACACAGAGACAATGCTTTGTTTTGCTCTCCAGGATCTTAACACAGGGAAGCTTTTAAAATTATTTATGAGAACAGAGTATTACACACCCATAAAAATATTTGTATTCATTAAAATAAAATTTCTGATACACAATTCATCCTCTTTCACTCAGAGGGATTCACCAAAAAAAACATATGCAGTGCTACTCCCATTTCATACTACGCTGCTGCGTATTGCTGACATTCATTCACTTGCGCTGCTGTGCTTCTACCTTGTCTCTCTCACTCTCTCTACAACTCAACAGACTACAATGCAAAAAAAAAACATTTTTAAATCTGAATGGTTTAATGAACAGAAATGGAGTCCCATGCTGTGAACTGCTCGAGGTTGTCCTTCTCGTCCTTGACTAAGTGGCATATTAACTATGGTAGCTGAAAATTCAATGTCTTCCTTCTCGGCCATACTGTGAATTGAAAGTAGTCGCCTACTGCGTTGTACTGCTCTATGCTTGCTTTAACTAGTTCGGCGCCACTGAGAAATATCAAAGGTTTATTCAAGCATATTTTCTTATATTTCGTTATATAACGAAAATGCATAAAATACATTGAAAAATGCCCTGAGCACGGACTTGAAAATTTATCAAAAACTATTTATAATGCTATCGGGTCCGATCCATCGGGTCGGATGCATGCCTTATACAAAAGCCCCGCTCCTTTGGTATCGTCGATAGCGATAACGCTGTTGACCCCATAATCTATCAAAAAGGAATTAATACCATAGTCGGGTCTGGCCCATCGGCTATTGCTCATTTATATGCAAAAGGCCATGCTCCATTGGAAACGCCGATAGCGATACGCCGATGCGATATCGGCGATCGCTCATCACACAATAATAAAGCCCTTTTGTAAGTCCTCCATTGTGACTTCGCCAATGCGATATCGGCGATCGCTCGTCGGCGATGTTTCCATGCTGCTGCACGGCTCAACCATTGCGCAGTTGAAATTACATTTTCAACAGGCTTGCAGTAGTTACAGGCAGATCTGCCTTTGTGTGCATGGTTATTTGTGAACAAAGTTCATTCCTAAGAGTTGTAAATGGAGTTGTCTAATGAGGTGAAGGAATTGCCAGGACGACCAAAAGTGGCTTGAATCTAGGCAGAAAAAAATAAAAAAAAACTTGTAAAGGCGTTGTTTGAATCTTGTTTTTGATGGTGGAAATGGATTCAGCACCATCAAAAACGTCTAAGACACCTAAAATTTTGAAGTTTAACAACTATAACTTGGATTTACAAAAATCCCTGCCAAATTTTCTTTAAATATGAGAGGAATTTCTATAACTTTCCGAGCAACTCCTCCTCCTGGTTAGACTACGCGGTTGTGGAGGATGGAGTGCGTGAAACAGTGAGCCATAACAATAAATGATCAACCAACAAATTCCTTACCCATTGACTGTTCTTAAGGAGTAGAGTTTTGCCTGATCCACTGTTACCAACCACTCCAATTTGAAAGAAACATTCTTTCTCTGTATCCATCACAAATTTCTGGAGCTTTCCATAAGCTTCTTCTTGTCCCACTATAAGGGCTTCGTCAATGAAGAAGCCTACGGTTGGAACTTGCAAGGAGGTAGTTGCAGAAGAATCCCGGAGGCTCTGTCTTTGTATTCACTGCCCAAGTAGGAGTTCCACAGTTTGCGCCAACTGAATCAAAGGAAGCAATTGCAAATGTTTGTGGATATCTGAAATCAAACAAGTGAACTTTCTGCTTGTTTAGTACCGAGAAATAACACCACGCCTAGGTTGTGTGCATTGGTTCACCACTTCAGATGCTTGTTGTAGAGCCCCGTCCAACTTTCTAAGCCGTTCACTAATTGCCGCAACCTTATTTATCTCTCTGAAAGGTGGAAATTCCCTTTTTCATGTTTAATTTCAAGCATTATAATTGGATATGTGTGAGGATAGGCCAGATTCTAATTACCAGATGCTTAAGAGATTCCAACTGTTTGTTGCAGCGAAGCGCAATGTTGATGCGGTAAAGAATTTAGCGAATAGCGATGTCGATGCCCACACCGATAAATCCGGGGAGTAAACCAGGATCACCCATGGTGTGAATTTTCTTTATCCTTCTCCAAGATTTTCTAAAGATACTACATCCTTAGACTTCATATCCATATGAGATAACATGAGTGGTGAGAGTATCAAACAAGATCTTTTTATTATCCCATTACCTAAGAGATTAGGTTTGATCACCTTCTTGTAGTATCTTAGCTTCTTTCTATTTTCTAACTCTTTATTACACCTAAATTTATCTTTAAATTTAGATGTAATAGTGTTCTAAATATTATGGGCATCTCATGACATCTTCATGTTTTCCCCAACCATTTGGGCAAGACGTTACATCTTAAAGCCATCCTCACATGATCCACTAGTGGTTATGGATGGAGTTGGAAGAAATTTTAGAGAGCCTCTAGTCATCCATGTTTTTTATCTTGTTCTTGTACATTAAGTACCTAACCATGGGTGTCATTGAATGGGGGAGAGACTCACTTCTATGAGGAGGATAACATAGGGCGTATGATTTTTAATATTAAGATTATAAGTTATAAAATTCTTTTGTATTTGCTTTATCCTTCTCCAAGATTCTCTAAAGATACTACATCCCCATACTTCACATCCATATGAGATAATAAGAGTGACGAGAATAAAAAATAGGATTTTGTTTCTTATCCAATTAGTAGAGGTCTAGTAATTTACACTTGTTTTCAAGCCCATAATAACCTTTCCACCCTCCATTTATCCTTAATTAATAGTATAGTTCCAACTGATTTTATGATGAATATCGATCCTAATATATTTGTATGAAGGAACTTCCTCTAAACTAGTATTGTCATATATGAAAGTGTCATAAGTGGTCTTATGGGATTTAATTATCATAACATTTAGTTTGTCCATATTCATAGTCATATATATACTGGAGAAAAAGCCATTGAGGTTTCTTAGATGATTATTGAGGTCATAGCGATCCCGTACCATAAGAATGATATCATGAGCATAAAGGAGAAGGATGATGACTATACAAGCGAGAGAGTTATTCTAGTACAACTATATTCTTCCAACCAAAATTCTACATTATCAATGTAAATGCCAAAGAGAGTAGAGGAAAAAGAACAACTTAGCTTGAATACTATATTATAATTAATTTATTTTGACGCTTGTGAATATTTCTAAACTTTACGAGAATTTTTTCGGTGAAAATCACATGAAATACCATTTGTCGACGCGTTTCGAACCAACTAAGGTCACGCAGGACAGATTGAAGAAAACAATCTAGCTAGCATGTTTAAATAGTCCGAGCAGAGCCTCCAATGGCTAAAACTGCCCCAACTAATTGACTATCGACGAGGTCATAATGTTTTTATAATTAAAATTGAAATATTATATTAGGTACCAATCCTAATATTATATAATAATAAAAAGATAATAATTTTAATTGGTGTTAATATTAGTAAAAAGGTAATATTAATAAAAAAAATTATAGCATTTAGTATTTCAAATCGAAAATGTAATATATAGGAACTTCTATAATATATGTAAATATAATGTATAATAATATATAGAATATAGTAATAAGGTTGTTAAGATAAAGGTAATTAAAAAATAATAGTATAAGAACAAGAAAATAATATAATTACTAAATATCCTAGAAGTTATAAAAAAAATATAAAAAATAACCTAACCCATAAGTAGTTTTAGTTTTTTAATCATACCAAAAACATTATTTTTTAACACAATTTAAAAAGCTTTCTAAAATAAATAAAACATATATATTATAAATTAAAATTACAAAATAAAATTATATATTTTTGTTTGTTTGTCAAGTTGTTTGTGATCCTCTAGGTTTGACTTGTGGCTCAAGGAGTCGCGACCCACGGGCATCTAAGCCATCAAAGTCACCCGAGGATCACACCTGGCAAGGGCCACACCATCCCTTAACTGACTATATTTTTTAGCATGTCTCCTCCCCCTAACACAAGGCCTCGTGAGGTTTGACCTTGAGTCTCCTCGCTAACAAGACCCATCTTGAATTGGTTATGCTAATAAGACTTGACACAAAATAAAGTTATATTAAATAATAAAAATATTTTAAAAATAAATTAATTTAATCTTTGAATAATAGTAGAGTAAATGTTTTAACTATTTAATTTATGTTGTCAATTTGTCAAATAACACGTGATCACATATATATTTGTCATTAAAAATTACTATAAGAAAAAATCAACATATAACTTAAAAATACATCGAGTTGAAAGATTGATATAAATCTTGATGAAAAATATTATATTATAAAAATTCTTTTTGTAGCAATGGGGCCATCAGAAATGCAATCACATGGGAATTCATGTGTGTTCACAAGAATGTGTGCATGTTTATGGGCATCTAGGCTCTGCAATGCTCGAGCTACCAACCAGTGTGCTAGGCATGTTTCCAAATTGGCATGGCCCAAGAGTATGTGTGCATTCTTAGGAATGCACATGTGCTTTAGAAATGTGCATCTATTCTTAGGAACAAACATATGCACTCGTGGTGAGATTAAGTTTTGATGCACATGTGGCCCCAATTTTTACCATACTAGGACTCTACGACACATTTTCAAGAGCTATTGATGAAATGTGTTGATTCTCAAATAACCTCGAGCACAAAATTGTTGAAATGTGACAACAAAGTAATGTAAATGATGTAATTGTGGGTAAATCTTATTTTACTGCGAGTTAGTTTTATAATAAGATTTGTAACAAATATGAGTTATGTAACGGAGTAGCCCATATTAATTGGTGAATGCCCAAGAGGTTGTCTCATGGATAATCATCTTTGATTAAAATAAATATTTCCAATCCCTTGTCCCGTGGAGGTTTCCTTGATACATTGTCAAGGTTTTACCACATAAATTCTATTGTGTGAATGTGTGTGATTCAGTTTTTGTTTTATGCCTTTAGTGTTCAGTTATTGAATGGTTAATAACCCAGAAAACTAACAAGTGATATCAGAGCTTAGTTGGTGAGAAAGGTTGCCATTGCGATTTTAAAGAAAATGTTCGGTCCTTCCCACCACTGAGAAGCAAAAACTAAAGCCTATTCTATGAGGCTGATGAGCTGCAAAGAAGAGAACCGCAAGGTGAGAGACCCTCGGTCATCCAAGCCTGCCACTGCCGCCAGAGAGAAATCTATCAGAACCGTGAGGCAAATTTGTTATTGTGAGGGTCGTCAAATATCCTTGTTTTTTGAAGCCGCTATCAACAAATACATAGTAATTATTTTCTGAAGTCGTCATTTTTTAAAGAAATCGGTTAGAGCAAGAGAGAGAGCTGATTTTTTATTAAAGTTTGTATGTCTGGTGGTCAAAATAAAGCATGATGCCACAAAGTTGCAGAGGAGTTATGCTCATGCATAGACCCAATGGAGAAGTCTCGAAGTCCTACCTCGTCGCTGGAGAAAGGAGTTGAACCGAATCTGTCAGAGCCAAAAAGAGAGACTATAGTCATCAAGAAAGCAAGAACGCTCAACCACCAATGTTTTTTTAACGCCAAGTTCCTCACTGGTTTCCTGGTTGGCGAAGAAACATAGGGATGCGAAGTCCTGGAAGACCAGTTGAAAAAAGAATGAGTTCATTGTGGAAGAGTCGCATTCCTTAAGTAGTCTAATCAAGAAATTCAGGTACAATTTCAAAAAAAAATTGTAGTTTTTTTACATAGAGTTATTCTTAAGAAATCATAATTGTTTGTAAAGGATTTAGAAAACATAATTGTTGAGGAGGGTTTCTGTGACTTCTTTTAATATTTTGGAAGTTTTTTGGGGAATAAAATTCAAATTTGTTAACCCTAGTATTAGAATATCTAAAAGAGATTAAATAAATTTGGAAAATCTTTAAGCAGAAGGTGAAACCATAGTAAATAAACCCTAGTAGGAGGATTTGTAGAAAGAAATGGAAAAAATGATGAATGCAAAGTTCGAGGTGGAGAAGTTCCTTGGCAAGAACAATTTCGCATTATGGACAGTGAAAGTTAGGGATTTTCTTATGCAACAAGGGTTGTACGAAGCATTAGACGGGGTGAAGAAGAAACCTACTATCATGACAGATTTGGACTAGGAGGACTTTGATGCCCGAGCTCTCAGTACCATGAGGTTATTCCTAGCAGATGAAGTTCTCTTCAATATTGTTGAAGAAGCTTCAGTAATAGGTTTTTGGGGAAAACTAGAAACGTTGTATATGACCAAGTATTTAACCAAGTATGGGGAAAACTAGAAACATTGTATATGACCAAGTATGGTTTAGAAAGTGTTCGGTGGTGCCGCACCTCGCTAAGAGTGGTTGAAAGACTACCGCCGGCTTGGTGGCGTGGCAGGTGGTATCAAAGCTCGGTTGGAGCTGGTGATTGAAGCTGATTCAGGGTTGAAGAAGCTTGACAGTTGGTGATTGAGCAGGGTTGCTCGTGACAGGTACTTGTAGGTGAGGGAAGCTGATTTCACATACAAGTGGAACAAGAGCTAGTTCATGTTTGCAAGGAACTTGGAGAAGACTGAAAGGCAAATATGGTGGATGAACCTATGGCAGGTGAATCTAGCCATGATGTGTTAGGATATTCCGACACATAGGAATAGTTAAGTTCAACTTGGTCTAGTATAGAGTTAGATATAGAGTTAGGTAAAGTGTGTTTCTTTACCGTTGTACATTTTGTAACTTACAACTCGACGGTCACGATATGTATTGATTTGATGATTCATTCTCTCCTCGGTATTACCGACACTTGATCCGTGGCTTGACACCCGATTGGTCCATGAATTCTATTTAAAGCGCATGGAGGGTCATTTGTAGGTTCACCGTGCATGAGAGAAGCTTATGTAATTTTCATTCTTTTATTAATAAATTGCCTGTAGTAGCCACGTTGGCGCAGGCCGTGGACTGTTTCCCTCTCTGAGGGTTTTAACCACGTCAAAATACTGGTGTATTGATCTGTGATCTATTTGTGAGTTGTGTCCTTTTGGTGTTCTGTCTGAGGAACTTACCCTGTAAATTCCTACATGGTATCAGAGCTATTTGAGGGCCGCGTCCGTTGGTGATCCAAATCTGAAGTCGGTAGAACTGCATGCGGCTGTTGTTTCCTAGATCTATTATTTCTGACTGCTTTCGAGCCGAGAGGACTGCTCTGTTGTGTTTGGAGCATCTGTTCGAGTGAGGAACCCCTTTCGTTTCACGCAAAAAGGTTTCCGGTAGCCCTATCTACGTCTTTTTTAAGATCCGGAGGTATACAATGTTTTTCTGTAGTTTACTATTATTTTCGTTCTGGTTATTTCAGTTTTTGTTTATTTAGCCTTTTTTATTACCGGATCTATACCTTTCATTTCTGCGTATGCTCTTTGCCCTGCGACTCTGTGCGATCTAGGCAAATCAGAAACAGAAAGGAAGTTTTTTTTCTCTCATGCGTATTCTCTTTTCCCTGCACCTTAATGTGATCTTGGAAAATCAGAAACATTGAGAAAAATATTTAGTTTCCGGCTAAAGCTAACTTTGAGCCATAAGGTTCGTTTTTCTTTGCATATTCGTGTTGGGTTTTGTGTTTTTGTTTTGTAGGGAAAAAGAGCTTTCTCAAGGCAAGCACGCAAACCAAGGCCCCCCCCCCTCTCTCTCTCTCTCTCTCAAATTTTTGTATAGATCAATTGGCTCAAAGTTCTTTTAAGAGAGTAGAGGTCTTGGGTTCAAATCTCCATTTTGTGGAGGCGTTTTTTTTCATTCCCGCACTTTCGCGCACTTTGCCGGCGACTTCAACAATTTTTTTTCAAAAAGCCATAACTTCTTCATCCGGAAGCCTTTTTCAGAGCCGTTTTTTTTAAAACAGCCTAATTTTTCGAGATCTATCCATTGGAACACTTACTTTCAGTATCTTCAGCTTCAGGATTTTTAAAAAAAATTGGAAAATCCATGCCAAGTCATTCTTGACAGCACTAACTACTTCCAATGGGTATCCTACATGGAAGATTTACTTAGAACTAAAGGTCTCTACAGAATAGCCACGGGCCAAGAGAAGAAACCAAAAGATGAAGACAAGGTTGATAAATGGGAAAATAGACAAGATTAAGCACGTGGTTTGATAGGGATGTCTATTTCTCCTGATCTTAGATTCCATATTGCAGAACTTGATACTCCTCATGAAGCATTGGAACAAATCACTAAAGTTTTTGGGATTAAAAATGAAATTAGAGCCCATCAACTTGAAAATGAGCTGCTTACATTGGATCCTAATAATTTTTCTTGCATTGAAGATTTCTTGTCCAAATTCAAGACCCTTAGATATCTCTTGGAAGGTGTTAAGGTTAAAAAAGAAGATAGTAACCTTATTTATTCCATCCTTACTAAGTTGGGACCAGCCTACTCTGTATTTGTTTCCACCTTCCATTCTACAAGGGAAGCTTTCATTTGTCAAGGAAAAGACTACAAGGCCCCTTCCCTTGACTCTTTTTGTGATTCTTTAATAAGAGAACAAGAAAAACTCTTACACCTTGGTCTTCTTAATCTTGGAAACTCTTCCAAGAAAGCGTTAGCCGCTCAGCAGCAACCAAATTTAAAGAATCCTAAGAAGTCATATCCTAAAAAGAATGGTCCTAAACCAAACAAGGGTCCTAAGCAAACTCAGTCTCAAAATGAACGATCATTTCAGCAAAATGATAAGACCAATAAAAACAAATGGAAGAAGACTGATAGACATTGTAACTTTTGTAATCGAGATGGCCACTTAGAATCTAAATGCTTTAAGAAGATGGAAGCCTTGGAAGCCGCAATGAAGAAACATAACATCCATGTGGAGCATTCTTCTACTTAAACTTCAACTTCATCTTCAGGAATGGCACTTTCTGCATGTCGTTGTCAATCATCTCAGTCTGGTTATGCATTAAATGTATCTTCTTCTTCTCATTCTCATGAGTGGCTCATTGATTCTGGAGCCTCTTATCACATAGCCAAAAACAAGCCATGTTTTCTTCTTTACATGATTGTAACACCAAAAATATATATGTTGGTGATGATAGATCTCTTAATGTTGTAGGGACCGGAACTGTTCATCTAGACAATGGTTAGTTTAATGATGTATTATGTGTTCCAACCTTATCCAGCAACCTTCTATCTGTATATCAGATAACTCATTCAGGTGAAGGTAAAATTGTTGAATTTTCACCTCATGATATTGTAATCAAGGATCTAAGAGATCCTAAACAGATTCTAGCTACTGGTATTGCTGATGATTCCACAAGGTTGTATAAGTTTCACAACTTTGGGTCATCAAATCTTCCCTCAGTATTTGTTGCTCATAAGGATGAAGTGAGCAAACTTTGGCATGAGCGATTTGGTCACTTAAACTATCGCTCCCTTCAACATCTATGTAAAGAAAATATGGTGACAGGTCTTCCTATGGTATCTTGCAGAGATGGTGTTTGTTCCGGATGTGTACTCGGAAAACATCATCAGGACAGTTTTGAAAAACGTGCCTCTTGGCACGCCTCACCCCCTTTACAGCTTGTGCACAGTGATTTATGTGGTCCACTTCCTGTTGCTTCATTCTCTGGCTGCAAGTATTTCTTAACTTTCATTGATGATTTCTCCAGACGCACTTGGGTATACTTCTTAAAACTCAAGAGCGAAGTATTTAACACATTTTTGGCCTTCAAAGCCTTTGTTGAAAAACAATCTGGACATCAAATTCTTAAGCTAAGAACTGATAATGGTGGAGAATATGTTAAAAACACATTCATCAACTTTTGCACCGAAAATGGAATTCAAATGCAACATACTGTTCCATACACTCCACAACAAAATGGTGTAGCTGAAAGGAAAAATCGCACCTTAAAGGAAATGGCTAATTGTATGCTGCAATCTAAAGGACTCAGTCTTAGTTTTTGGGCCGAAGCAATTAATTGTGCAAATTATATAATAAATCGCACTCCTACTAAGGTTCGAAAGAATATCACTCCAGAAGAAGCTTGGAGTTCCATTAAACCAGATGTAAGTCACTTTCGTATTTTTGGAAGTGAAGCATGGGCCCATATTCCAGATGAAAAGCATAAAGCTTTAGAACCTATGAGTGAGAAATGTACTTTTGTTGGATATTCTGAAGATGTAAAAGGTTATAGACTTATTCCATTTAAGTCCAAAAATGTTATCATTAGAAGAGATGTAAAATTTGATGAAAATAAATCGCCCTGCGAGCCTAGTCCGACGGATGTGCCACCTCTTCCTATCTCTTCTACTTTTGAAAACATTTCTTCTTCAGATGATGAAAGTGAGGATGACAATCCTCCCCCACCTTCTCAGGATCCTCAACTTCCAAGATGGGTCCGTGCTACTCGGGATGCAGCAGGTGATCTTGCCGGTGATCCTACAGATCAGCGACGTACACGTTCTCAGTTTGAAAGAGCCTCTTCTTTACTGGCTCAAGCTCCAGTAAATCATGATCCTGACACTTTTGCAGAAGCTTCAGGCCATCCACATTGGGAAGCAGCTATGAATGAAGAATATCATTCATTGTTGGCAAATGATACATGGGATCTTGTTCCTCTACCAAAGGGACGCAAACTTGTTAGATGTAAATGGGTTTACAGAACCAAGTATGGACCAGATGGGAAAGTTGATAAACACAAAGCTCGTCTTGTTGCTAAGGGCTTTTCACAGGTTGAAGGCATTGACTACACTGAAACCTTCTCCCCTGTTGCCAAAATGAACTCTATCCGCCTTGTTCTTTCCCTTGCTGCTCTTTAAAATGGGAAGTCCATCAGATGGATGTTAAATCTACCTTCTTGCATGGGGACTTGCATGAAGAAATCTATATGGAACAACCCATTGGCTTCATCCAAATAGACTCCAGCCTTGTATGTCGACTTAAGAAATCTCTTTATGGTCTCAAGCAAGCTCCTCGGGCTTGGTATGCCAAAATGGATAGCTTTCTTTTAGAATCTAGCTTTTCTAGGTGTTATTCTGACAATACTGTCTACACCAAGAAAGTGGGCAACTCTCTTATCATCTTGGTTCTTTATGTTGATGATCTTATTCTTACTGGTAGTGATCCCAACCTTATAAACCATGTGAAGTCCAGCCTTAAAAAGAAATTTGAAATGACTGACTTAGGACACTTACACTATTTTCTCGGTCTTCAAGTCTTGCAATCCAAGGAGGGTATTTCCCTTTCCCAGTCCAAGTATGCTTGTAATATTCTTCGTCATTTTCACATGGAAGATTGTAAGCCAGCTCCTTCTCCCTTTCAGTCTGGAGTCAAACTTTCAGTCTCTTGTACTTCTCCTGAAGTTGATGCTACCTTATACAGTCAACTTGTAGGAAAACTCTTGTATTTAACCCATACTTGTCCTGACCTTTCCTTTGTTGTTGGCCTTGTTGCTCGTTTTATGCAAAACCCCCGTGAAAGTCATTGGAAAGCAGCTAAAAGAATACTTCGTTATGTTCGAGGTACAGTACAATTTAGGATTCATTACAGTGCCAAAGCAGCTCCTCTATTAGTTGGTTTCACTGATTCTGATTGGGCTGGTGACCCTGATGA
>APFE030584424.1:0-22512 GCA_000404065.3 Pinus taeda
TGATAGGTTGCATGTGAGGAGGAAAATGAAGGAAAATAATGGAAAATGAAGAAAATAGAGGCCTCATTCATAAAAAGGCCTGTAAGGATCAGTTGGTAACCTTTTGTAATTTGAGTTTTGGAGATCTCTCATTATTCTCCCTCTCTCTCTAACTCTTGGACACTTAGATTTCTCTTAGAGCATTTTGGAATTGGAGCAAAAAAGGAAAAGAAGGCAAGAGGAAGCAAAGATCAAGCAGGCAAAAGGCAGGCTCAAGCAGCCACACCAGGCTTCATTGCAAGTATCGACTTGCATGTGTATTTTCCTTGCTAGATTTGTTATGAATGGTATTGCATGTGGTTCTTTTCTATCATGGAATGGGTTTTGCCAGGTGTAACAATGATTTCAACCCAGCGTTGCCATTTTTGGATAATGATGGTGAGATGGAGTTCTCATGTTTTGGTTGAGATGAATTGTTGGATGGATTTAAAGCTAAGTGGGGTGCATCTCCAAATGATAAAGCGCATGGTCTAGTGGTCCCTGAACCAGGCTATGGATCATGGTAAAGCAACTAGCCTAGTGACCCCTCAACCAAACTATGTGTTGCGGTAAAAATAAGATTGTGTTGCCTCAATAGGCCTACTAATCCTTGTCGATGAATGAAAGGATATACAATAAAGCCAAGAGGTGGGTTCTTCTCCATTGGGCATAGTAATCCCAAGTTTGGGATATGCGGTAAAGCTTGGAGAGTGGGTCTCGGCTTAGGGCCTAGTGATCCGAGTTGTGATTACGATAAAGCCTGGGAGACAAGGAGATAGAAAACCTCCTCACGATGTAGGTGGATAAATCCGGTGGTATCCATGCTTTATTGGACTAGTGATCAGGTGGAGATCACGATAAAGCCTGTTATGATGTGTTCAATGTGTTGGCCTAGTGATCCGGGATAGATTACGGTAAATCATGGTTTCTATTGATGAGGGTGAGGTGGTTTACCCTCAATATTCCCTGCTTTCTTCTCTTGGTTTGAGTCCCACATTCATGCTTGGAATATGGCACGGGGGTGAATGACTCAAGAGAGATTTGACTTAACAATTTTATGGTCAGGTAGAATGTGGTAGTCCCATATTTAGTTGGTTTATTGAATTCATTAGTGATAAATTCACGTGTAACTGTACTGATGTATATATGGATTTCATGGTTGATATGCTTATGATATTTTTGTCCCTATTATGCTAGTTATATGTATGTTTTATGATAACAGCTATGTATGGCTCTCAACATGTTTTTACTTGTGAATGAATGGATAATGTATCTATGGCCTAATAGATGATAAGGTATCAAATGACATGAGGGAACAATGGTTAATAGAGATTCTTATATAAGTATGAGATCCCTACACGAAATTCTCCTGTTTACACCTGCAGGTTACATTTTAATGATATGTTTGACGAAATTCCTATCATGGATAGTGGGGATCTGGTTGAGGTCATGTTCAACTTATTTCTTTGGCATCATTGTTACCCTATAATTTTACTGATTTTAAGCTATCAATCCATTATGGGCAGTGACTTGGGCTCTACGCCTGA
This sequence comes from Pinus taeda, assembly GCA_000404065.3. NCBI lineage: Eukaryota > Viridiplantae > Streptophyta > Pinopsida > Pinales > Pinaceae > Pinus > Pinus taeda. The sequence goes on from APFE030584424.1 coordinate 1,566, forward strand.
AAAGTGGATTAATTCCCGAGGTTACTGCCACAAAACTGGAAATTTTAGTCTTTAGTCACTGGAAGGCAAGCCTATGAGAGCGACTTTGGTTTTTTGGATGCTCTCTTTCCCATAGCATGGGAGCGAATAAGACCTAAGATGTCCAGAACATCAATGGGACCCAGGGACAGGTTGTCTAAGTGGCTAACTTGTCCCCTGAGGATTCTGAGGCTGATGTTGGATGACTTTGCGTGATGTTTCCATTGATACCACTTCCTTAAGGTCAAATAGGAGGTCAAATCCAATCATAGTAGCCTCTCCTTTCATGTTTACCCTGGTTGGCTAGTTACTTTGGTAAATGTGAGAGGAGGGTGTTGCAAAGTGGTATCAAAGCATGGTTCACCCCTCGGACTGGATGGGCGTTGTGCGTTAGTCATGCACGCATATAAATTATGTGTGTGTCCCTTACACTTGCATTGCATGTGCTTGTTACATTTGATTTACGGTTGATTATGAGTGTAGTAATGTTGCCAACAAGAATTTGATGTTCATTGTGTGAAATGCATTTGTCATGAGTATGTGATTTGTTAAATATTGTTACATGTTTCTTACTAGTTGATTTTATGTCACATACTTACATCCTTTTATGTTAGGTTACATTCTTGAATATTTTGATTACATGTATTAGTCTTGTAGGTTGATTACAAGAATTGATCGTTAATGCTCGAATACATGCATTTATGTGTATGTGTAGTTAGTTAGGCATTGCTTATACATATTGTTGGTTTCATCTAGTAATGTGTACAATTAAGTAATGTTTGTTGTCATGCATGAGGTCATAACATGAATTTTTGATATGGCCTTGCATTGATTACCGGACCTTAACTAGAGTGATGTTTATGTGTTGATACATTTATTTATGTATGCCTATATGCAATTATGATTATGTTATACGTGTATCACGTTGATTTGGTGATCTTGTAGACAAGGTATACTCCCCGAGCTATATTAAGGTACATTGATTTATTGTGAATTGGTTTATCTGACATATTATTCATTGCAAGAAAAATATCAAATGGCTAAAGGTGGTAGACTACACAGAATATCCCTATGCATCAGATGAGTAGTGTGGTGTAGGGCACACTTATGATTTATCAGATACATTGAGGAACTTGAAGTAAGAGATAAGGAGTTGTAATACAAATAATGATTGGACCATATAGGTACAAGAGTTTCTCATACTTGCAACATCAAGCGCCGCTTTGGATCAGCCATGGACAGGAGGAAAAAACTAATGGGGCATATGGTAGTAGGTCTCCTGGTAGACATAAGTCAGATAAATCTGATAAAATGAGAGATGGCAGGTTGTTGGACACTCCAGATAGGAGGGGCAATCAGTACAGCTATTATTCTAGTTCTAGTACTGTTAGACATCATGATCTTCATCGTTATCATCCTTACAAGAGGAGTGATAGGGGATACTTGCCAGATGAATTTGAGATATAAAACCACCTACTTTTAATGGAGATGTGAAAAAGCTGGAAGATGAAGAGGCTTGGATACTTGGGATGAGAAATTTTTTTGAGTTGCGTGAGTACACAAATAACATGAAGGCCATAATAACTATATTCAGCTTGAACAATAAAGTGGATATCTAGTCGGAAGATGTTAAGCAAGTAAGAGACATTAGGACAGATGACCTAAGTTGGTGGGAGTTCAAAAGGATTTTTAGGAAGAAGTACTTGTTAGAGAGGTACTATGACAATAAGGCTAAAGGATTCTATGACCTAAAGATTAGATCAATAATAGACGAAGAGTACACAACCAAGTTTCTGGAGCTATTTAGGTATGTATCGTATCTTACTGATGAGAAGGATAAGGTTCAATGATTTGCCAATGGTTTTCCATTCGCATTTAGAGATCGGATTTAGTATGTTGAGTCTCAGTCACTTGAGGAACTTATTGGGAAATTGAAGCATTTATAGGAACAATTAAAGCGTAAGAATGAATCTCAGGAAGGATGGTGTTAGCCTCCTGCTGCAACAGGTTACTCATATTTCATGATTGAGATTTTTACAAGCCAAATATGTCATACTTTGCATGCTACAATGCTCCATATTTTCTAATAGACAGCAAAGAAAGAGGCCATGAAAGTGTGATAGTCTAAGTTCAACTACTGCATTCCAATTTTGAAGATTTATTCCATTTTTGTAGAATTTTCAGCTAAAGGGAGGTCCAAACAGCTTAATCTTGGTCTCCCTAGGTTTCAATTTCCTGTTTTAGAATATAGAGAATGAATAATCTATCCAAACAGCTTAATCTTGGTAGATTCTTAGATAGGTAGAGAAGCAAGGGCGCTCAAAAGCCTAATCTGATCCCCTGGAAGAAATAAGTGTAGATATAGATAGGAGGACAGTGCAAAAGGGAAAATTGAAAAGCTGGGTCTGCAAGTCTAAGTGCACCCAAACCAAAAGAAGAAAAAATGCTAGGTAAGTAGGTTGGGTAGGTAGTTCGGTGGTTGCATAATCAATGATTGTGATCAGTTTTGTGTTTTCAAGTGTTATATCTATTCAAATCAGTATTGCAAGGCAAGAATCCTATGGAGGAGCTCAAGCGAGGCATAACTAACTTCCCCTTCTTCCTCTTCCCTAAATCAATTACTAACTTCCCCTAAAGAGGTCAAGATCTTCTTGATATTTCTTAGTTTCATCATTTTCCATATCATTTGCCTTGTTAAAGATCTGCTTTACTCAAGGAGGGTCCATACTTTCTCTACAAAGTTCTATCTACCCTTTAAAGCCTAAGATCTCTGAGACTTAGCGCTTTCTTGTCATTTTCATATTAAGTCCTGACGTTATTATGTAAATCCCTATCTATTTCCCTTCCCACTACTAAGTTCACCTAGATCTTAGTAAGAACCCTCATCTTTGCATAAATTTCCCCTCCGAGTGTTTGGACTCCTTCCAAAACACAAAAAACCCCTTCCAAATGCATTAACCAACCCCCACGCATCACATTTTTGGGATTAATAACCAAAGCGCTGAAACATATTAATTGTTAACCTAAATTCCAAACCCACCCGCGGCCGCAAATATTAAACTTTATCACGCGCGTTGTTTCATTAAAACCTGTACATCTTCTCCTCCAGACCACTGTCGGATCAGCCCTCCCGGATCCGACGGTCCTCATGCATATTGAGTGCCCTTTTGTGATGGTTAGTTAGCACCCGATGTCCAACGGTTTTACCGACGTACACCGGAACAGCTGGCGGCATCCTATTGCATCGGGCCGCCCCTGACAAATACCACCTCCGTACCAAAAGCGGTCCAACGCCAACCGGAAATCGCCTTCCCCTTACGTGACGTGGGCACCATGTCATCTTGTCGCATCACCCTACCACATCGCTTCCACCTCACCCCTTCTTGCCTGCGTCGGCCTCCTGCCATCGTACCGCCACGTCATCACCCTGTCGCAATGCCACGTCACCCTGCTGACGTCATCATGCTGACGTCATTACTATACAAGAGGGTCCCACTGATGACGTCATTCTGACATCATCCATCGTACCGCTGACATCATGCTGACGTTCGCAGCTGAAAAACGCGCAAGTTCAAAAATCAAGCTTCGGAAGCGCGGAATGAGAAATAGGGGCAGTTTTCGATGCACGATTAGCACGCATTACTACGGGAAGAGGGCCAAAGTGGGGAATCTTTAAAGAATATTTTGATTCCGCAGCCATTTTACGCTGAAAAAGAGCCGAAAAGAGCCAATTTTACAGATTTTATCAAAACAGAAGCAGAAGAAGGCCGATTTTGCAGTTTCGAGCTTATCAGCAGCGAGTGAGAGTGTTCCAATTTAATTGCTAAAGAGTGTGAGAGGAAAGATGAAGCCAAAATCCATGTCAAAGAGTATCAGTGTCGCGGCGAAGTGTATCAGTGAAGATATTCTCAGGGCTCGAGGCGAATGAAGCATTAAAAGAAAACCTTGAAAGTCAAGAAGCAGTTAAGGAGCCATTCAAAGCTCTCCAGCACAAATGACTGCACAATTAAAACCCACAAAAGATCAATGGACCAGAACTCAATGCACAGTTATTACAAGAGCATTGCACCAAGCCATAGAGGACACCACTTTAACTCACTTTTGATCCAGCTGCCTCTGGCGCAGCCCAAAGAAGACTTACTTGCATTTAATTCCAGCATAAGTTAGGTTTTAGAAATCTTTTTCTGCAGACCTGTTTAGGTCGGTTGTAATAAATACTTTTGGATATTTTACCTATATATACCACCCTGAAAAATGCAATGAGGGTTGGTCTTTGTTGGTTTTTTTTTTTCGCTTGAGCAGAGACTCGCACTGTATATGTGATAATTTCTATAATCAAAGATTGCTTAAGAGCTCGGAGAATGAATTGTGTACTGTGTTTAATTGGCTGAAGAGTGACTATGGAAATCCTGTGCTTCCACATGAATCTATAAGTGTTCCTTAACTCTGTTTAGTTTTTCATGTTTTTTTCATCATCTATGTTTCACCATCCAAAATTATAGAAAGGAAGAATAGTTTAGGATTTGCTTGCCAGCACCCTATGCTCAATTTCTCTGATTTCTACATGTTTTCATCAGGAATAGTTATGAATATGCATACTTAAATGATCATGTTTACACTGTTTCTTTCACATATGAATGTTATTTTAGGAATTTTTAACTGCTCCTAGACAACCATTCACTCACCTCCCTTCTCTGTTAGCTGATGAAAGATTCTTAATTGCCTTTCATTTCTGACTTTCATCCCATCTTTTCAGCAATTGGTATTGTTTTATGTGTAGCTATCCTGCTCTATAATCCTCTTGTCACCAAGAAAATGCAACAGCAAGCCTTGATCCATGACTCCATGCCCAAATGGTTTGAAACTTATCACCCTATGCATGCCTCTTTGCTTGAATGCGACTTCCTTCCTTTCAAACTCCATCCAAACTCAAACAAAAACCAATGAACCCAATAGCTAGCCTAAAATCATCATCAACAAAGCTAAATCATTAAGAGAAAGCCCTCTCTGATTGCAGGTGGGCTAGAACCTGCAATCCAAAGATTTGTTTGTGGTTACCTCGGCCGTATCCCTTCAAGAGCTTAGGGACAATCTGAGTGATAGGCTAATGGCGACCCCACTGGATAATTTCCTCAGTTAATCTCACGAAACTAGTCCGAACCTCCGCAGAGGAAGAAACTGACCTTTAAAGGTCTCGGTGGACCTGTGTTCTTAGAAAAATTCCCAAAAAACGAGCTAGAAGCTGGCTCCCAAGAAGCATTCACGTTACACAATATCAAATCCAGATCCAAATCCCCTAGCTACTTTTGAAAACCCAAATATAATTCCTAAGATCCTTCGAAAACAAGAGCAACAAGAAGACCCTACTACTTCTAGTCTAGAAACAGTTCAGCCTAGCTATGTTCCGACCCCTGTCAGAGTTCTATTTCGTTCAACCCCACTTCCCCTTGTTCATTCTCCACTTCTCCAGGAACCTCTTCTTCACCTCCATCCTTTACTCATACTACCACTACTACTCCTATTATCTCAGTTGTTCCAGTTGTTCCTCTCATCCCTGTTGTTCCCCTTATCCCTGTGAACATGGCTAGCAGATATGCAGCTTTACACCTGCCTGCTAATCTCGGGGCTATGCCTCAGGATTATCAGACAAAAATAACCTATTTTGATGGCACAAGTGCCTGCACGGCCCTTCAGCACACAAAGAAAGTGAAGGACTACTTTGAGAGCTATGAGATTGACGATGATATCTTGAGAATGAAAATTTTTGTTCAAAGTCTAACAAGCGACGTTAGGACTTGGTTTAGAGCACTCCCAGCCAATTCCATAGGAGACCCAGAAGCCTTATACCAGTCATTTATCAATAGATGGGAGAAAAAGAAAGACCCCTCGCACATATTATCATAATATGACACCATCAAAAGAGGCCCTCAGGAAACCGTGTTGGACTACTGTGCAAGGTTCAATAATATTTACAATGCAATACCATAGAACTTGAGACCCCCACCTGATCTGGCCCTGTACAAATTCCATGATGGTTTTGATGTTGAAATGGCTGATCAGTTAAGGGAAAGAGCCCCTCAAAACCTCGTAGAAATGCAAAACGTCGCTGTTAGCGTGGAGGCAAATCTAATTGCCAAAAGAAACAGAGCCAGAACTGAGAGAAGAACCACCTTCAAGGAAGAACCCTCAGCCTTCGACCAGAAGCTAGATGCTATTATCAGTGGCATCCATATGCTGGGAGACAGAGTAGAGAATGTTGAGAGGAAAACATCATGGGAAGGACAACATCCCAATGCCATAAGGAACCCAAATTGTAGAAAAACTCAAAACCTAAACGCTGGAAGGGATAGTCCCGACCATGATATTAGGCCTCCTTTCCAAGAAAACTATGCGGAAGCATCCACATCCAGTGAGCCAACAGAGGAGACTCACATGAACTTCATAGATTCAAAAAATGAGCAACAAATTTTTCTGACTCAAGAAGACCAGGACTACTAAGATGAGAGTCAATTTCAGACTAGGTCTGGTGAGTCTTTTGATTTTAAACAAGGTTATGATACTCCTGTATATGAGGTGCACAAACGATATAAGCTGAGAACAAGGACCATTGATGTCCCTACACCTAGCAGAACAAAAGAGAGCAAACAACCCAACAAAATGAAAGGCAAGGTGATCATAACAGAACGAGCTGATACGATTGTCCCAAACCCGCATCAAGTAACTATAGAGGACATGACAAATGTGCAGCCTTCTATTGACCAGCCTCTGCCTCATTCTTCCTCAAAAGAAGAAGTGAGCAGCATTCCTAAAATTCTTCCCAAAGCAGACATACCACAAGCTGTCATTCATCATAATGCTAACATTCAAAAAGAAAACACAGAAAACACTCTTGACAAGGAAAAATTTGTTACTGCTAACGCAAGGATTCCATTGGAGAAACCATTTAACTAAGAAGAAGAGATTGGCAAACTTAAAATACCCATCCCCCTCCCTGAACTTTCCAAGCATGATGTCTATAGGCAACAAATTCAAAGGTTACTTCAAATGCCACAGGTCAGGGATGATGTTAATGTTTTAGATGATACCCATGAGCTACTGTTTGGTCCAGAAGTCAATGGGAAATCAAAATATGGATCTGTTCCACCCTTTTATGTCAGTCTGCACATACATGACAAAATATTGCATAATGCTATGTTTGACTCAGGTGCCTCACATAACCTTATGCCCAAAGCTGTGATGGAGAAGCTAAACCTTAATGTCACAAGACCTTACAAAGATTTGTACTCCTTTGACTCAAGTGAAGTTAAATGTTTAGGCTTAATCAAAGACCTTTGTGTGTCCTTAGTCCAATTTCCCAACAAGACAATCCTAATGGATGTGGTAGTTGCTGACATTCCCACAAAGTATGGTATGCTCCTATCAAGATCATGGGGAGAAAAACTGCAAGGATCCCTTCAACTAGACCTCTCTTATGCCACTATATCTGTCTCTGGGAAACCAAAGAGACAGTACAGGGAAACACTGATGAAGTATGTGGTAAGTAGTGAGGAAAAGCCCCAAAAGTTTCCAATTTACTTGATCCATTCTGATATGGATTCCTTTATTTTATTTAATGATGACACCAATCCTCCAATTGATGAGAATCCTTTAGCCTTAGAGCAAGAAACATGCGTCAATGAGGAATCAGTTTCCAATACCCATGAAACTGTCACAATAGTCAAGGAAACCAGCAAACAAAAAGAACCTCCCGAAACAGAAATTGTAAGTCTGCCCAATCCTCAAATAACTAAAACTCTTAATACGAACCACAAACAAGAAATCACATGGTATTTAGAGTTTGATGGTTCTGTCAATAAGTTAGGAGCAGGGGCAGGGGTATGGATTCACAATACACATGATAATCATGCAGAAGGCCATGCCGATAAACTAAATTTCAGATGTACCAATAACATAGCAGAGTATGAGCCTGTCCTCTTAGGCCTTAAATTGCTCAAAGCCCTAGGAACTGCAAAAGTATCCATTCTAGGTGACTCTGATTTAATTGTACAACAAATGAAAGGTAACTTTGTTACCAATGACAACAGAATGAGAGCTTATAGGACTGCTGCCACAGAAATACTCAAGTCTTTCAATGAATCCAAGCTTGCCAAAATTTCAAGAGACCATAGTATTCATGCTCACAGCCTAGCAACTTTTGCTAGTACATGCAAGCTTCCCTTTGAGCCAAACCACCATTTCACTGCTGAGATAAAACATAGACCCTCGGTCCCTAACAATGTTAAAGATTGGCAAGTGTTTCAAAATGATGCCCAAATTAACAATTTCCTCACTCTTGATGGCGAATTTTCGAATACAAACATTGACATGGATGCCATGAACGATTCCCAACAGCTAACAGAAGAAAATCAGCAGGCTGTAACAACTGCAACAACTAAAAAAATCCTTAACCCAACTGTTTTTGACAATCAAAACATACAAGAGCTGAAACATATGCATCTAGAAGAAACAGCCAAAGCTGAGGCTGAGTTCATTGACCTAAAGGATAATTTTTTTCCTGTTGGACTAACTCCATTAGAAGACATGTTTGATGATAATGATGTGCCCAAGAAACCAAAAATGGAGCCTATAAATGCTGCTATTGAAGAACATAACATAGGAACAACAGACAATCCCAAAATGATTAAATTATCCAAAAAATATGCCTCTTGATCAAAAAAAAAAATATGTCGATCTGTTCAAAGAATTCCAAGATTTATTTGCTTGGAGTTATGAGGACTTGAAGTCCTATGACACCTCAGTAATTCAACAACCATTCCCTTAAAACCAAATCAAAAGCCATTCAAAAAGAAACTTAGAAGAATCAACCCCATGCTTCTTCCCCTCACTGAAAAAGAAATAAAGAAAATGTTTGAAGCAGGTACCATTGCACCCATCAGATTCTCTAAATGGGTATCCAATCTGGTTCCCACAAGGAAAAAATCAGGAGAGATCACACTGTGTGTAGACTTGATAAATTTAAACCAGGTCTCTCTAAAAGACCACTATCCTTTGCCCAAAATGGACCATATCCTACAAAGAGTAGTGGGGTCATCTAGAATTTCTTTACTAGATGGATTTTCGGGATTTAATCAGATACTTGTTCACCCAGATGACCAAGACAAGACAGCCTTTACCACACCATGGGGAACATTTAAGTATGTTAAAATGCCTTTCGGGCTAAAGAACACTGGTGCTACCTTTCAAAGGGCAATGGATATTGCATTTGCCAAGGAGATACATGATTTCCTTGTTGTTTACCTTGATGACCTAACCCCTTTCTCCAAATCTGACCAAGAGCACCTTAAGCATCTAAGGCAAATTTTCATGACATGTAGGAAATATGGCATTTCCTTGAATCCTAAGAAGTCCCTGTTTGCCCTTGAGGAAGGCAAGCTTATAGGCCATATAATATCAAAACATGGGATTAGAATTGATCCTGAAAGAATTCAAGCTATCCTCCAAATCCCATATCCAAGAAACATAAAAGAGCTGCAAGCATTCCTTGGAAAAATCAATTTCCTAAGGAGATTTATCCCAAACCTAGCCGAACTAATAATGCTATTGAGAAATATGTTGAAAAAGGATGCCAAGGTAAAATGATCTCTTGAAACCAAGCAAGCTTTTGAGAGCATCAAAACTGCCTTGACTCAAACACTTGTCCTCACCAATCCGCAATTCGATAAAGATTTTATCATTTTTTCTTTTGCATCTAAGCACACCATAGCCGTTGTCCTTTTGCAAAAGGATGATCAAGGTAATGAAAAGCCAATTGATTTCTTTAGCCAAGCCTTAAGAGATGCACCCTTGAAATATCAATTATGTAAAAGCAGGCTTATGCCCTCGTTAAGGCCATCAAAGACTTCAGAATTTACATCTTATACTCCCATGTGATTGCCTATGTCCCAAACTTTGTTGTAAAAGATATATTAACTCAAGAGGGACTAGAAGGAAAAAGAGCCAAGTGGATTGCCAACATTCTCGAATATGATATTGAGATAAAACCTACCAAGCTGATAAAAGGACAAGGTTTAGCCAAACTAATGTCCGAAACAAATTTCCAAGCATTAATCAACTAGACAATGAACCGGAGCTGGCGACTCCACATATCAATGAAACCTTTTTGCAATCCCCATGGTATGCTGATATTTGCTTTGTATTGTTAAACCTGTGTGCTCCCCCAGTATTCTCCAGGACCAAGAAAAGATTTTTAAGGATGAAATCATCAAAGTTTTGTGTCATAGATGGTGCCTTGTTTTGGAAAAATCATGAAGGAACTTTGATTAATTGTTTGACTATGAATGAAACTAACAACATCATGAAAGAGTTCCATGTAGGGGACTATGGAGGACACTTATATTGGAAGTCCACTCCTCACAAGATTTTAAGGGCTCTTTATTATTGGCCGTCTCACAAATGCCAAGTCTTTGAAGGGAAAAGAAAATTACTGCATTTGCCCCTAAGCCCATTTCAACCAAAAAACCCTTTCAACAATGGGGTCTTGAATTCATTGGAGAAATTCATCCCTCTTCCTCAGGCCAGCACAAGTGGATTTTAACAGACATTGATTATTTCACTAAGTGGATTGAAGCCATCCCATGTAGACAAGCCAATGACTCCACCATTTCCAATTCCTTGAGGGCAATATCCTTTCCAGAAATCATCACTGACAATGTTGTTTCCTTCAAATCCGAAAATATGATCAGCTTCTGCCATAAATTCCACATTACCCTGGGCCACTCATGAAGAGAGGACAAGGGAAAACAAAGAGTATTGGATGCATTACTATATGATTCAAAATGATCCATATTATTGCAATGTTCATGTTGATTATAATGGGCTTGATGAGTTACTTCAAATTTCAACAAATGTATCAAATATGATTAATTATGTTACTTTACCAGAGATAGACAATGTCACTGAATTTGCAGTGTTGGAGGGAAAATCCAAGATTGATGATGTATTAGAAGGCCTAAATGCATCTTTTGTTGTGGCAAAGCCTCCAAATCTACCATGAGAAATTGAACTTATTTGATCTTGGGTAAATAACCCTAATGTAGAGGAATATGACCATAACGCTTTAAATACTTCTTACTTAATATCATTATGAGACATCATGCTCAAGTTACGAGAGCATCTAAAAAATATTCCAGAATCATGACTTGTAGAAATGGTAATGCGATTTTGGAACTATACTAAGACGTACACCTGAATATTGGAGCAAATGTCATGTTGATCTCTCTAACATGATTCAAAAGATTAGATGTCCAACAATATTATTCAAATTAAGTGTAACAGATATGCAATGGCCATATTTCCATAAATTAATGTCTCGTAAAATTCTTGTAGATCCATGGGAAGAAATGAAACATAGACGTCAAAATTTAATTGATAATCCTCATATTATAGCACAATATATGCATTTAATTACTACAATGTTCCGAGATGAATTTTTTGAGAGATTTCATCAAGCTACATATTTTTGGTGTCACTATGAATGGAAACATAGTGGATCTCCCCACCTGCATGAATTTATAAGGTTAAAAAATACTCCTAACATGGACACTTTGAATTGGGATGATCCTCCACACGTTAGGCTTGCTAAAGAACATATTGATAGATGTGTACATGCAATGAATCCACTTGATCCACATCAAAGAAATATACAGGTTAGGCTCAATGTTGATGACCACCCTTGCTCACAGGACATGCAACAAATATTTCAATCCGATTCTATGATTGATTATGAAGAACTTTTGAATTGTGTTGAAGGTCACATTAATTGCAATGAGAAATCTTTCCTACACAAGAAGGTGGGAAGATTGGTTTGTCAATATAAGTCACCATGGGATTTATGTGATCATTCAGAACTTTATCTTGATGAGAATTGAGAAAAAAAGTATGAACCAAGAAGAAATGATGATAGATTGAATACACATAATCTTGAAACGTTAATGATGTGGAGGGCTAATATAGATTGGAAACTTGATCTTTCAAAGCTTGTGGTCATTAATTACATAAAAAAATACTATGAAAAAGGATCAGAAACATTTCATGATATGTTGATGTGTGTTTCCTTTATTCAAAATCCAATTGAACCAACAACATGTGCATGCATATAAGAGTGTGTTATGTGAATCCATTGTTGACGGAGATATAGATGCACAAGAGACATGCCATTTTCTTTTAGAGTTTCCTCTAAATGTTGATTTGAAGCTTTTCAAACAAGTGTGTGTTGATACATATAACAATGACAATGATAATTCTCTTATTGATGCATATACCAAGTGACCTACCCATCTTGAACACCTTCCATTGATAGATGTGGCAAAATCCTGGTCATACAACAAATCTCAACCTGGGCATAAATGGAGAGAACCAAAGAATGTGGCTATTATACAAGTTTTTCCTCATTATAATTCAATTCCTAATCATGAAGATGACAAGTTTGTAGAATTTTGTTGGTGGAAGTTGACATTATAAAAGACCTTTCATGATCTCCGTAGAGATATAGGTCACATAAGTGAGAAAATAGTGCATAACTAGGAAAACTTTCGATACAATCCATGGCATGTTGATTGTAATCCATTACCTCCAATTCAAACAGTTGAATTTGATGAAATAGAAGTTCCAGATCCACCTACAAACTCTAGGAAAAATGAGTAGGAGATCATTTGTGGATTATATAAGAATAAATTTATAAATTATAATGTGGATTATATAAGAATAAATTTATAAATTATAATGAGATTGAGATGTTGGACATAAGGATAGTGATGTTATGCATAACTGGAGCAAAAATTTTGTGGCTGAGGAAACTTCTAATTGTGCTAGTCATTTCATATCTCAAAAGAAAAAGTCTAATAAGATTCATACTTACCAACATTCGAAGTTTGGGAGTTAAACAAAGAATAGCATTTGATATTATCCTTGACCATTATAGATCAGGGGTTGATCCTTTACTTATGATAATACCAAGAAGTTAAACAATGAATATTATTTGATATTATCCTTAACCATTATAGATGAGGGGTTGATACTTTACTTATGATAATACAAGGAAATGCTACTTATGATATACAAGGAAATGCAGGTACATGAAAGTCTTATTTGATTGGAGCTATTAGAAAGGCTCTTGAGATTGAGGCTCTCCCCAGAAGAGCCCACTTCTTATTTTAGCTCCTACAAGGGTTGAAACTTTTAACATATCTTGAACAACAATTCATTTTGCACTTCAAATCCCAATAAAAGATGTAACATGTCTTTGGGGACCAGGTTTAATGACCTTGTAAGATGAATTGAAGCATGTCAAATGTATCCTAATAAATGAAATGAGTTTCATTGGAAGAAATTTGCTAAAAAACATTGACTCTAGACTTCAGCAAGGTTTCATAGAAAATGCTAACACTTTCTTTGGTGGGAGGTTAGTTATATTGGTTGGTGATTTGGGACAATTACCACCTATTATTGATAAACCTATATATGCTTTTGAAGGTCTCATAAAATAATTATGGAATTCATTCACAAAAGTTGTGACCCTTGACACCCAGTTTCAGCAAGATGGACAAAGCAATGAGAAAAAAATGTTTTTGTAATTTGTTGATGAATGTTAGAAATGCAAATCCAACTTTGCAAGATTGGAAGTTACTCATGACTTGTACAAATAGATCCTTAGATTCTTCCACAAAAGAGCCTTTTGATAAGGAAATACATATGTTTGTAATAAATGAAGATGTAAAAAATCATAACAAGCTTTGTTTACAAAATCATAATAAGGGTTATTTAAAAAACTTGAACTTAGATATTGAGCAAATTTTGTGTGACTCCGCACAACTCAAATCTCCAATCTCAAATCTCCAAAAACACCCTTAAAAAAAAGAAGATGCTCCTTTAAAACCTAAAACAAGTTAAAATATCAAAGAAAAATAACTCCTCCCATCACAAAAACAACATTAGATGCTAAAATGCAAAATATTTCTCTTTCAACACTACACACCTTTCAGGGAGAAAATCCAATTACCTTCCTTTTTTACTTCAATACCCTACATTGCTTTCAAAAGTATAGACACACATACACCAAGTGGAAAATATATTCCACACATGGGCAATTTTATACCAAGGGAACACAAGGGGTGAAATAAAGGGAATAATAAAAACCTAAAAATGATTCAATTTGAAAGGTAAATGCCCTTTCTCTCTTCATTCAATTCAACTTCGAGAGTCTCCCAATCCTCGAATTCATCTTCTACGTAATCATTTAATTCAGCTTCCAGAATCTCCCAACCCTGAGATTCATCTTCTACATACTCATTTAATTCAGCTTCGAGAATCTCCCAATCCTGGAATTCATCTTCTACGTACTCATTTAATTCAGCTTCGAGAATCTCCCAATCCTGGGATTCATCTTCTACGTAATAATTTAATTCAACTTCGAGAATCTCCCAATCCTCGAATTCATCTTCTACATACTCATTTAATTCAGCTTCGAGAATCTCCCAATCCTGGGATTCATCTTCTACGTACTCATTTAATTCACCTTCGAGAATCTCCCAATCCTCGAATTCATCTTCTACGTACTCATCATTTAATTCACCTTCGAGAATCTCCCAATCCTCGAATTCATCTTCCACGTACTCATTTAATTCAACTTTGAGAATCTCCGAATCTCCAACGCTATCCTGAGGTTTGAAATCGACTTCTACGACATCCTTAGCCGCAAAAATATGTTCATCCTTCAAATAAAATTCGAATTCGAATTTATCCTTACTGGAAATATCAATTCTTCTACAATTCTGTTGAGCTGCGAAACAATTATCATTAGAATCTGTGAAAACATCTTTAATGCAGTCCCCATGATCTGCAGTTATATCATCATCCTTTTCTAATTCTAATTCGCGGTTACAGTCTACAAAATCATCTTGCATTTCGGTATCTCCAGCTGATGCAATAACATCATCATGTACAGTTGTGGGCACTGCAGCAGCACCATTGAAGTCACTATAGGATTTTAAGCCTGTTTCTTTGCGAATAAAAAATAACAAGTAGACTTGCTGATCTGACAACACCTCCTGTTCGGAGACAGGAGAGACATTCGCATCATTGCAGCAATGCCAGCTATCATCTTCCAGGTTCTTCACATAGGCATAATAATGCCCAGAGTCCCGGGAGAATCCTGAATGGATAATGGTGGCGAATAGAATATAATAGTCCGTATTAATATTATACTTCTCCTGGTCAGCACCTGCAGACAAATAATTATCAAGTCCCAAGCGTTGTTTAAAGCTAATATTCCGAGTTATTTTAATGCTAGAACCATAATCATCCATAGCAAATCTGTTGAGTTGAATGACCAGAACGTTGGGAGGTTTGAAAATTGACGTTTGCATTTGGGCTGGCGTTAAGTTTTTGCAATTTTGGCATCTATAAACCTTATCCCCATCTTCCAGCAACTGTGATGCAAAATAACAAGAGAGCGCCTCTTCCAAGGAAGTTACAGCGTTTGTTAATGGAAGGCTCAGGTGCATAATATCTTCCTTATTGTTCGACTGACCTCCGCAGAAAATGCACTTCACTTGACATTGCGTTACACCGCCGAAGATGCTTTTAATAATCCCTTCATCTCCGCCATCTTTTTCACGTACTCTCTGCTGCTTCCACTGCCCAGTGCACACGTCGTTGCAGGCTCCAATCACACAAGTTAGAAATTCGTGGGCGTCTTCCTGCTTTCCTTTCACAAAATGTTTGGCAAAGAGATTCAGAGAGTTTGTGATTTCGCGAGGAGAATCGCATGATTGGGCAGTGTTGCAGAGAGACCTCACGATGCGTTTCTCCAGCAAGCAGAAAGGGCAGTCATTGTTAGACGATATATTGCAGGAAGCAGAATGTGGATTGGCGCCGAGGCAATGTTCTGCCAAGGGAGGTGTGTAAGTGAGACACTGAAGCACACTGTTGAGATAGCATGTATTGCCAAGATTCATAAGCCCTGTCGGTCGTCTTGCCCGTGCTTGTGCTTGTGCTTGTGTTTCTTTTTCTCGCCCGCCCAGCTCCATTTCACTTGTTACACTGAAGAAGCTGGCTATGGCGTGAGAATCCCCGAGCTGGAGTAGAAGCATTCGGTTATCACTTTGACAATACGAGTGTATTTCTGGCTTAGAACGTGGATTCCTCCTTTATATATATATCCTTCCTTCGGTTTCATACCAGCCTTGGTCCACCATTAGTGTCGCCCAGTTTTTAGACCGACACCCAATAACACCCTATATTTGGCATAAAAGGCTTCACTTGTGGAGAGACACCACCCAAACCTTCTCCGTTTTAACGCTCTCTATTCCTCGTAAGTAGGATTAATGGGTAAACATCATAATTTATTTAATTTGAATCACCTCCACCCAGAGTTAATAATCTTTAATCCCCTCCAAATTTTGGGTTGCCGTGATTATTATTTTCATTTCAATATTCCATAATCCATTTTCATCATTAATAATAAAAGAGTTTAATTGAATAATATTTTTTTAGATTATTATTTTAATTTAAATATTCCATAATTCATTTTTATGATTAATAATAAAAGAGTTTAATCCAATAATATTTTTTTAATTTGAAGTTTGAGTTTTTACAGTAAAAGCATTTTTTGTTTTCAAGAGGTTATGAGTTCAATTTTCTTGATATTTTTGGGTAACAGGAAGTGATTTTATAGCTTGGATTTCCCTTGTACAAATATTGTTAGCCTTTAGTGGAATCAATTTTCCTAAATGTCTTGTTAAGCTCTATTAATAAATCCATAAAAAATGATTCCTTTAAATAAATATTGAACAAATTATTTGTAAATTAAATCTAACATATATTCAATTTAATTAATATATGTATATGAAAATTCTTAAATATTCTTAATTTGAAAAGGGTCATAACTAATTGTGGGGTTACAATGTTGGACAAATGGTTTATACATTCAACATGTAGACTAGTCCTAGGTTAGGCTTCCCTAAAGTTATGCTCGAGGAAAATCCCCTTGATCATGGTTCCTTCTTTTTTCAAATAGAGAAATAGAGTTTTTATTTTTATTTTTCCTTCTCGATAAAACTTTATAGAAATACTTTTGAGTTTGGATCTCATGTGATTTGTAGAAATTAAATTTAAATGGAGAGTACAACCATCTTTCCCCTTAGTCACTTATATAAAAAAAATCAGTTAACAGAAAAATATCGTATTATTATAAAAGTGTTAATTAATTAATATTTTATTTAAAAGTAAAAAAATAATCTTGATTAAAATAAATGAATAAATTACTATAAACTAACATATATTTATCTTAATTTCTCATCTACCAAGCACTAATAGAGATCAAATTTATGAAAATACAAACTTCTTTTGAGTGTAAAACTTGAGAAAAAAATTGCACTTCAAGAAATTTTATTCCTCTAGATTCTTGGTAAATCCATTGTTAAAATATTAAAATGGATTTATGCTAGTTTAAAAATTTATGATTCATATTTTCATATTAAAATACTAATACATGTTCCCTCATATTCGGTAAGAGTTAAAAAACATATATTTATAGGATATAATCAATCTCTTTCTTTCTATATATATATATATACAAACACATTGAATTAGTTTTCTTATTAAATATTGAAGGAATTACAAATCTCCCTCTTATCTTACATTAGAAAGACCTATTAATAGAATATGAAATTTCTCATTCTTTCTCTCTCCATAAATATATGGTGCTAAAAAAATTTATTGAACATGCATATTGAGATATTTTATTTATACCTCACATTAATTTTTTCTATTATTGATATTTTTTAAATATTACATATTGAGAATGGAATAAATGACAATGGAAAGTGAAAATATAAGAAAAGAAAAATTATTTAAATTAGTTTACTTTTATCTTTGTAAAATTGATAGAAAAGTGTGTTACTTAATATGGAATTTTTATGTATGGTTGACACTAATTTTTTGTTACTAATATATTTTTCTTTTACAAATTGAATGTCAATTGGAATCTAAAATTAATTATACATCATATAATCTTAATAATAATATTTTTACATGCCATCTATTAACTCCATATTAAGTCAATTAAGTAGTGAAGAAGTACATATTCCCTCATACTAAGAAGTCAAATTATTTTTTTCTTTTAATTAATTTATTTCTCCAAATAATGTTGATGTAAAATTAAGGTGAAATTTGAAGCATTTTATTTTTGGGAACATTGATTTGTTTAGTTATTACTATTTTCAAATTTGTTAATGAAAGTATTATTTTATTATTTTTAAATATAACATTAGGTGACAACTCCTCCCTCATAATGTGAGTCCATGTTTGTGTTTGTAACTCTGAATGAATTTCTTTTGCATTAAGAGAAAACATGGATATATACAAGGAGAGGGAGACCATTGGGATTCATCTTCTAATGCCTCTTTATTTTTTTGTTTACAATATTTACATGAATTTTTGAATCCCTTGGGATTAGGTGTCAACATTCCATGCCTTAATCTGAAGGGATATTGGTGAGTCCAAGCATCATTTTGAATCTTTCAAACTTTCCACTTCCAACTGCTTTGGTGAAGATGTCTGCAATTTACCTAGTTGTGAAACAATTTCATAGGTAGATAGTCTTGGTCTCAACTTGATGTTGAATCAACTGATACTTTGTATTGGAGTGCTTAGTTTGATCATGGAACTTTGGGTTCTTGGCCAACTTTATTGCAGAAGTGTTGTCAATCAAAATAGGAGTTGAATGCACTTGTTTCTCCTGCAAATCTTCCATAATTTTCTCGAGCCATACAATTTCCTTTGTTGCTTCAGGTGTTGGCACATATTCTGCCTCAATTGTGGAACCTGGTGGAACTGATTATTTTTGTGACCTCCAGGAGACAACTCCTAATCCAAAATTCATAGCATAATCTAAAGTAGATACACCAGTTTCTTTATCTCCATCAAAATCTAAATCAGAGTATCTTATCAAGATGAAGGCATCCACTTGTATATACATGAATCCAAAGCCTTGAGTTCCCTTTAAGTACTTTAGAAGTCTTTGTGTAGTAGACCAATGACCCTCACAAGGCTTTTAAATCAACTTATATAGGATTCCAACAACAAATGAAATGTACGATTTAGTAGTGTTCAGGTAGTTGAGACCTCCTATGAGTTATCTGTAATTTGTTGCATCCTATAATTCTTTAACTTCAATGGACGTGAGCTTTAAATTATGTTCCCTTGGCATAGTCAAAGGATTGCACTTAACCATGCCAAAATTTTTCAACAAGTCTCCAATGTACTTCTTTTGAAAGAGGAATATAAACTTCAGATGTTAGGTTACTTCAATACAAGGACAGTAGTGAACATATCTCAAATTTATCATTGCAAAACCTTTCCTCAAATCCTTCTTCATCGATGCAATGAAATTTTCATTTTTCCCTGTAATCAGAAGTTCATCTACATACGCGACGAGATATAGCATTATTTTTCCCCACTTTATTTACAAACAAACTTGCATCATCAAGCTCATAGTGTGTAAAATTGAGTTTCAGAAGATGCTCAGTAAATTTCGCATAAGAGGCTCGCGGTGATTGTTTAAGGTCAAACAAGGATTTGACAAGCTTCCATACTTTGTGATCTTGACCCTTCACAACAAATCCTTTTGGTTGAGACATAAAATTCCTATATTTCATATCTCCATTCAAGAAATCTGTTTTTACATCCATTTGATGGACTTTCCAACCATTTCGATCTTCCAAGGAAAATATAGTATGGATGGAAGCCCATTTTGTTGTGGGGGAAAAAGTATCCTCATAATTGATCCCTTCCTTTTGAGCAATTTTTTTTTCCACGAGCCTAAATTAATGCTTGTCAAGTGAGAGATATGATGTAACATCATCCTCCCACATCTACCCAAGTACTCAAACAACAAAGCTAAGCATGCAACGAGAGGCTACTATGATTGGATTCAACCTCCTATATGACCTTAAGGAAATGGAATCAACGAAAACATAACATATAGACCTTCCACATTAGCTACAGGACCCCTGAGAACCATACCAACACTTCAGGTAGTCTATCCCTCGGTCCCACTGATTTTTTTTATCACTTTCCCTCTCGACGCTCTCACGGGCCTACAAACCAACATCCAAGGAATCATTTGTCCAATTTTATGTCAGCATCCCTGGGATTTGAACCTATTTTTCCAGCCCAGAGCCTAGGTCACTGCCCAGAATGAAATGATATCTTAAGAGTAGTAAAATAACAGGGAAACAATGATGATAAAGCAAATACTTCAACAAGTCCTTCACTAGACCCCTACTAGCCATGATAAGCATTTCGTCAAACATATCACCAACATGTAATCTATAGGTGTAAACAACAGAATTAAGCATAAGGATCTCATACTTATCTTAGAATCACTCAAAACTATTGTTCCTTCATGTCATTTTTTACATTATCATCTATTAGGTCATAGATACATTGTCCATTCATTTACAATTAAAAACATACTAAGAGCCATACATAGTTGTTGAAAAAAAACATATATATAACCAACATAGTAACAACAGAAATACCATAAATATATCAGCCATAAAATTGACATATAAACCAATACATTTACACATGAAAACCAAGTGAAACAATTTCTCATTAATTATTGCAAAAACCAGCTAAAGATGGGACTACCACATTCCGCCCAGCTATAGATTAGCTAAGCCAAGTCTCTCTTCAGCCAATCACCCTTGTGCCATATTCCAAGCATGGATGACTTTGTGTGATGTTTCCATTGATATCACTTCCTTAAGTTAAAATAGGAGGTAAAATTCAATCATAGTAGCCTCTCCTCTCATGTTTACCCTGGTTGGCTAGTTACTTGGGTAGATGTGAGAGGAGGGTGTTACAA
>APFE030584427.1:0-31771 GCA_000404065.3 Pinus taeda
CATGGGAGTATACTAATATGAAAGGTATTGACCCTAAGACTTGCATCCATCATATCTATATTGAGGAAAACAGTAGACCAATCAGACAACCTCAGAGAAGGATGAATCCAAATCATAGGGAGATTGTGAAAGAAGAGCTCCAGAAACTAATCAATGTAAACTTCATTTACCCAATTTCAAATAGCCGATGGTTTTCTCCCTTGGTTAAAGTACCCAAAAAGAATGGTAAATGGAGGGTGTGCATTGATTACAGGGAATTGAATAAAGCAACTTTGAAGGATCGCTTTCCTTTGCCCTTTATCGATCAACTATTAGATACATTAGCAGGCAAAAAGTACTTTTCATTTCTGGATGGTTTTATTGGTTATAATCAAATTCAGGTAGCACCTGAAGATCAGGATAAAACCACATTTACTTGTCCATGGGGAACTTTTGCCTACCGAGTGTTTCCTTTTGGATTATGCAATGCACCGACAAGATTCCAAAGAGCAGTACTAAATTTTTTTTCTGATCTAATCCATGATTGTGTAGAGGTATATATAGATGATTTTATAGTCTATGGTAATACATTTGAAGAAGCCTTAGAAAATTTGGAAAAAAAGTCCTTTAAAGATGTAAAGAAACAAACCTTCAATTAAGCCCATGAAAATGCTTTATGATGTTTAAACTGGAAAGGTGGTTTTGGACATCATATTTCAGGGGATGGGATTAAAGTTGATAAATCAAAAGTTGAAGTCATCTCCAAGTTACCTATTCCAAATTGTAAAAAAGATGTTAGAAGTTTTCTAGGATTTACCGGATATTATAGAATATTTATAGAAAACTTTACCAAAATAGCATCTCCACTCTTCAAATTGCTTACAAAAGACTGTAAATTCAAATGGAGTCCTGATTGCCAATCAACATTTGAAGCTTTGAAATCAAGAATATCTGAAGCACCTATCTTGAGAGGACCAAATTGGAAACTTTCTTTCCATATTTCTACAGATGCTTCAGATACAGTGTTAGGAGCTATGTTGGGACAAAAAGACTTGGTTCCTTATGCCATTTACTATACCAGTAAAAATTTGACTCCCACTGAGTTGAAAAATATTGTGACCGAAAAAGAGTTCTTAGTTGTTGTTCATGCAATTAATAAGTTGAGAAATTATATAACATGCTATGAAAATTTTATTCATATTGATCATTCTGCAATTAGATATCTAATGAAGAAACCTGTTACTAATGGCAGAGTTACAAGATGGCTCCTACTTTTACATGAATTTAATATTACTGTGTTAGATAGAACAGGAAACAAAACACAATTGTTGATTTCTTGTCTAGGATTCAAAATATCAAAGAAGATTCTCCTGTAGAGGATAAGTTTCCTGAAGAATACTTATTTGTAGTCATTACTAAAACTCCTTGGTTTGCGGATATGGCTAACTATTTGGTTACAGGGAAACTACCTCCACACTTATTTCCTAGTGAAAGAAGAAATATTATTCAGGAGAGCTCAAGATATTCATGGATTTCTAGCAAGTTGTTTAAAACGGGGCTAGACTTTGTGATCAAAAGATGTGTCAGGGAAGATGAAATGCCTGATATTCTCAAAGCATGTCATGATGAACCGTGCGGTGGACACTTTGCTAACAAGAGGATAGCCTATAAAATCCTTCCTTTAGGATATTATTGGCCATCCCTCTTCGAAGATGCAAAACAATATGTCAAAAGGTGTGACATCTGCCAAAGGGTAGGGAAGCATACCCCCTCAAATGAGATGCCATTACAACCTCAGGTACTCATCGAAGCCTTTGAAAAATGGGCTTTAGACTTTATTGGACCTATTAATCCTCCATCCAAAGAGAAAAAATATATATTGGTATGTATTGATTATGTCACTAAATGGGTAGAAGCCAAAGCATTATTTTCTGCTACTGAAAATTTAGTTGTTAATTTTCTTTATGAGGATATTTTTACTTGCTTTGGTGTTTCAAGAGAAATTGTGACAGATCAGGGAGGTCAATTCACCGCCAAATTGATGGAGAAGCTGATGGAAGAGTACAAGGTCAAGCATAGAGAATCCTCTCCTTACCATCTGCAAGCAAATGGTCAAATGGAGTCCACAAACAAAGTAATTGAAGGCATCATTACCAAGACTGTTCATCTACACAGAAGAGATTGGGCAGAAAGGCTTCCTGAAGCCTTATGGGCCTAGAGAACTACATGGAGGAACACAACACGACACTCTCCCTATGAACTTGTTTATGGGAAGGAAGTTTTGCTTCCCATTGGGTTCCAATTTAAGACCTTCAAGATGGCAGTTCAATTTGGAATGGATATATCAGAAGCCCAAAAGCATAGACTTGAGCAGTTGAATGAACTAGATGAGATTAGACAAGAGGCAATTCAAAGAACTAATCTAGTTCAACATCAAAGAGCTAAGTGGCATGACAAATACATCAAGGACAAAAAGTTTCAAGAAGGAGATTGGGCATTGCTATTTGATTCCAAGTTCAAATATTTTCAAGGTAAATTTCAGACTCATTGGCTTGGGCCATATGAGATTGAAAATGTTTTTAGCAATGGAGCAGTAAGAATCAAGACAATTGATGAGCATCAAACTGCTCCCATTGTGAATGGTCACAGACTGAAGATCTATCACAAGCCACTCTCCAAGAGAAGTTTATCAAAATCTTTCAAGATAATTCTGCAATGAGGTTGGTGAAGAAGAATCCTTCTTCTCCACCAGCCCAGTCTTTGTTATTTTCATCATCATCTAAAATATATATATAAATAAATAATGTTTAAGCCTGAAAACCAATCACTGATTGGCAGTCTTATATAGAAAATACAGGGTGAAAATCAGAAGCTTTTGATGCCTTCTATTTTCCAAAATAAATCTCTCTCATTTCTCTCATAGTTGTTCATTTCATTTCATTCCATCTCGCCACCACATTCCACCAATAAAATTTCTTTCAGTTTATCTTCATGTTCAACTTTCCATGTATCATTCAGTCATTTCTCATTTCCATCCATCTCCATTCATTTCGCCAAGACATATGATATTCACTATGTCAGTTTCCGGAGCCGAATTCTAATTCTGCAGCTGGATACTGATTCCACAGCTAATCCTCTGTTACTCTGCAGTCACAGTCAAGTGATTAGCCAAATAATGATAAAAGCAAGATGCAGGTATGGAAGAGGAAAATCCTTTGAAGATGTCAGCACCTACAGAGGCAGCCAATCAAAAGTTTGCAAATGGAAGAGGTATGATTCCAAGGTATGAGCAAAATCATTTTCAAATAGCATTTCAAACACATAGTTTGTATAGTTCGTAAATCACAAAGCTCCATAATGTGTAATGATTTGATTTGATAGCCACCATAACTTCACCATGACCTCCACATCAAATTCTAATGGCCTCATAATCCTCTTCCGAATTTAACTTGTACTCAGTTGTACGTCTGCATTACACCTATTGAATCGACTAATCATGTAGACGTAAGCCAATTGACCACGGCTCTCCTCCTCTGACGGTCCACTCCGCAATCATTTTATGAATTCACCAATGTCCACTCCGCAACCTTCTATTTCAAACTCTGTTTAGTTTCGCCAGTCTCACTCTGTCTCCATACTTTCACACCGTGTTTTACGATTGTCAATTCAGGATTTGTGTATACATACCCCTGCTTCGTGAACCCACTCTCATTGCATGCTTCGTATTCTTTCCGCTTTACAACCAATGGTTTCTTCGCAACCCTTTTTTCATTCTTCGCTCATATCACTATTCTGCTATCGTGAAACCATCACTTACAGAGTTATCTTCGAAGTAAGAAGGAGGAATGGGTCTTCTGGTAAGAATAGAGCCAGATGGAGCTAAATTTATGGAGGGTTATCCACAACTGAAGAGCACGTTAAGGAAAGCAAGATGGTTGCATTTTATTCAGAAGTTCATGGTTCATAATAAATAAGTCACAAAGACGTTTGCAAGGGTCCTTCAATGGTATGGAAGTCGAGATTGGGGATATCAAATTCCCAGTAACAGAGGCATCCATTGCAGCAGCAACAGAGCTTCCACGAGGAGAACGATGGTTTAAGAATAAGGACTTCGATGAAAAGGTTTGGAGGATCATTCTGTGTAACCCAGGTATGGACATATCCATTTTTAAACGAGGCATTCCTATTTCAGCCCTAAAAGAAAAATGGACCAATCTGCTGTTGATAATTCAAAAATTCATTACTTGTGAAGGAAAGTATGGGTCTATGTACATGTACCATCTAAGGTTATTAATGAATTTTTTGGACAATCAAACCATCAATCTTCCTTATTTCTTGTTGAGTAGCTTGAGAAAGATGTCTACCACTATACAGAAGAATCTAGATGACGTGGAGCCTCATCTTTATCATCACGACCTTATTAAAATTCTAGTTGAAAAACAATTGAAAGAGAGAAGGGATACATGGGAACAATTCCTAATTAGGAATTTCTTTCAAGACCCACCTGAAATGCCTGAGGGAAGCTCAACAAGAAAAAGTAGGAGAAAAAGAACAAATGTAAACATACAAGATACTCCTACTAGTATAACCAAGGAAACCAGTAAAGAAGAAATGTTGTCTGAAACTTTGACTGAGATTAGAAAACAAGTAAAATAGAAAGGGAAAAGAAATGTTGAAGAAATTTATCAGATCCCAAAACCTTCTTCAGAAGAAGAACATGTACTTTATGAGAGACTCATTCATCTTAAGGAACAGTGAACTAAGGCAAAAGAAAAAGGAAAGGAGAAACGGAGTATAGAAAAGGGAGATACAAGCTCACAGGGTTTAAGAAGGAGCTCTAGACTAAAGGGAAAATTGAATAAAACACACATCATAGGAGCTCACTTCATAGACCTAGGAGGGGAAACACCAAATCAGTCACCAGAAATCACTCCTCCTGATCATAGTCCACAACACTGTCCTTCTCCACAGCATTCTCCTTCTCCTCAACTAGAATTTGAAATCAGTCCAAGGAAGACCACACCAAAAATTGATCAAACTCAGCAATAGATGTATGATTTTATTGAATCGTTGGAAAAGACTACAACAGAACAGGGAACTTCATCTAACCAGTCGGGTACAGCTCAGGAAATTTTGATCCAATCATTGAAACGAGAAGTTTATGAACTAGAAATCCTAAATAGACATATTAAAAGCGAAAATGAGACATTGAAAGAACAAAATAAATTGGACAAAATTATCCATGACAACACCATGCTGCATTTAGGATTGTGGCACAAGAAAAAGAAGAAATTGAAGAAGAAGAATAGGAGGTTGAGCAGAGCCCTTATCAACCTCAAATACAGATGCCTGATGATGAAGCCCATGATGACAGTGACACCAAGAAAGAAGAAGAAAAGGTTAGATGTATTAGTAGAAGTCTCAGAGCAGATGAATTGAAGGAAGGATAGTCACATTTTTGGTTGCATGTGGACATGCAACATCTTCACAGTGGGGGTACGTTGAGCCCCAGAACTACCTCTCTTCTACATACTTTCCTAAACCTTTTCTCTTCTATTTTCCCATACCAGTGCCTCATAAGCTATCAAAAGTTGTTACATATTGATTTTAGGAGTGCATTTGAGTGATTTTCAAACTATATCCTTGTGTGTGCTATTTGTTTTAGATTTTTTTCATCAGCTACGGAATGTAGCCACTTTCAACAGCGGACTGGCAATTCCGCAGCTGTTCTCATTGTTTTGTAGGTTACAAGGGTCGGCGGGAGAAATGAGGCACGTGGGAAACGCAGAAATGATCCATACATGGACAAGGTCCTATCTGTTTAGCTGAATTCGTGAAGAAAGGCATCAGTTAAAGGATGGTCAACAGAGAGTCCTACGTTAACTAGGACTCTATTCCAGCACGTGAAACAGTCCGAAACCGTTCCTGGGTACATGGATCCATTTTTTCCATCTGCAAGACATCTCCATGACGCAATCTAACATCCACTTTTCATAGATTTAATGTTTATGGCAACCAAGAGGTTGAACTTCCGGATTCTGGCCTGTTCACGTGTCCACTGCTGAAGGTTTTTCTCCAAAAGACAGTTATCTATTTCTTCTATAAGTATAAGCATTTGCAATGCAAGTAGTTAGTCTTGATGCTGTTGTTTTAGCATTATTTTACTGTTGTAGCTGAGAGACATATCCTCTGTTTCATAATACAGAAACTCTATTTTCTGTTATGACTGTGTAAAGCGTGGTTTGAAGTGACATCGTATTAACCCAACGTTGTGCAGAGGGCCCCTGCTGGCTGAGGTTTTTCCTTTCATTTTGTATAGTTTTCATGCATGTTTTCTTTTATTCAAACTTTACATCTCTCACGTTCTGTTCATGGTATTAATCGTTTTACTCCTGTACATGTTTTTGCAACATTGTTATATTTTCCACTAACACTGATCAGTGCATTTCGGGATAGGTTATGCTCGAGCTTTTTAATATAGTTTTTGCATCAAGTGGTGATATGAGACTTGTTTCCTCTGTTGTACTTTAGTTTTTAATTCCAGTTGTTATGCTTTGATTTTAGTGAAATTTGTTACTGCTTTTAGATAATTTAGATATCAGTTCTTTATGCTACATGATGATATCTATGGTGCCTTTAGCTTAACCCTGTTTTAGAAGTTAATTGGCGAGCTATTGGATTGTAGGTGAACTAATTTGATTTTTCTTTCATTAGTTTGCAAGTAGATAATTTAGATATCAGTTCTTTATGCTACATGACGATATCTCCGGTGCCTTTAGCTTAACCTCGTTTTAGAAGTTAATTGGCGAGCTATTGGATTGTAGGTGAAGTAATTGATTTTGATTTCATTAGTCTGCAAGTAGATAGTTTAAATGTCATTTTTTCATGCCATATGATGATATTTCCGGTGTCTTTAGCTTAACCCCATTTTAGTAGTTAATTGACGAAATATTGAGATTATGGGTGAAATCAGTGACTAGTTTTCAGCTTCTTTACTTTTTGGTTTTGAGAGCAGTAGTTCATTAGATTTTATTTCTGTAATTAGATGGATAGTAGAGACAATAACCTCATTTTCAGTACTTCATCCTTGCTTGATTTATGTAGTTGCATGTTTACACTTTTGTTCAAGTTCTGATTTCATAGATAACAAGTTTTGAGATCTTTGAAGTACTAAGTTTGGACATTACCATAAGAGGCATAAACCTTGTCTTCAATTCTACATCCATACTTGACCTTTAAAAAGTATTCTTAAAACCTTAGACTAGGATTTCCAATTGCATTAAACACTTTAGGAGATCAACAAGAACAAAACCCCAAAAACAAGATAAAAACCGGAAACAAGAAAGTAAGAAAGAGGTTGTCTTGCACATACAGTGCGCCAAACTTCATCAGTTTACGACTCTCGGATTGATAATTTATGTAGCAATTTAGGACACACTAAATTGAATAAACAAGGGGAACCCAAAGCTTGCCAAGTAGTTGAGGATAAAATACTAACAGAAGCACCTTCATCTACATTCATGTGCCGCACATTCTTACCATAAGCCTTCACAATAATTTGGAAAGGGGTGGAAGAAGGAAGATGAGGTTCTGTTAGTGTAGTCCAATCAAAAGAAATAGCCTCATTACTTGGATGGGGTTCAAACGGAATAGATGAAATTCCCCCATGTGTAGAATAATTTGAGGTAACATGAAGTACCTGAGTGGTATGAAGTTCACTCTCTAAAGGGAGAGTGGGATTGATCAAAGACGGAATCGATTCGACCACTTAATCAACAAAAAGTCCATCAATCTGAGTGATACATGCTTCACCCTTTAATGGAAGAGTGGGATTGACTCTACTTGGACTTAGATCAATCACTTCGTCAACTGATAGTAGATTGGGAGAAATTTTACAGTAATTAGTTGGAAGTTGTTGCTGTGAAACAACAGGTTTTTCAAACAATTTTGACGCTTCATCCATGTGAAGGAAAATGTGACTATGATGAGTCCCTTTGCATAACCTACAAGGAAACTTGACCTTAATCTTTTCCCTAGAATATGAGAATCACTGGATGATGGATCAATAGTAAGTTGATGAGAAATATTTGGCCATACTTCCAAAACCTTAGGAATCCTAGGACAATTGATAAGGAAGTGGGGACCCTTACAAAGCTTGCAAGGGTATTTTGGTTTACGAAGCATTGTAGAAGTTCCCTCAGCATTACCAATACTTACAACCCTGGTCGGTTGGTTGACTTCTTTCTTATATGGCTTCTTCTTCTTTTTCTTCTTCTTCTTCTTAGTCACTTGGTTACTAGCATCAAGGCTTTTACCAAGCGAAGAAGAAGAAAGGGAGGAGGACATGTTGCGTGAATAAGGTAAAGGGTCAACAATAGGTTGGTGATGTTGAGACAGTGAACTCGGTTGAGATGAAAAAATTAGTTGAGTTGGTACAGTTGGAGTATGTGGAATTAAAGAAGTTGATAACAACCATATGGGTAATCCTATCGTGAATCCAGGAAGTGACAATGTAGCCATATAAGGAGGACCGACATTTGCAAAATTATGGAATGGTTAGGGTTCCCGTTAAAAGGAAGGTATTTATCGGTAACTTTTGGCATTTAGATTGAACTTAGATAAATTTATTATCAATATTGATAGTTGAAAAATCACAATCCACACCCAGAGTCACTAAAAAATTGAAAACAAACCATCAACACATGCTAAAAAAATCTAAGGATTCAAACCATGCAAACAATATTTTCACAATAAAAATCACTAGTTGGTAATGAAATTCAACGTCACAAAAATTAAAATAAAAGTGGTTGTAGATTTGAGAGAGTGGAACCAGTTACCCTGACAACCTGCTTAATGAAACGATATGGTGCAAGTAACTTCACCTATGCCATCTCGAGCAAACATTACCCTCCAAAAATTCCAAATGAGTCTAGTAAACGTCTGTTCCAAGTTCAGGAGGACCTTCCCTCTGTCGTCACCTTGGGTAATAGCCCTTGGATTATGGTCACTAAGGTTACCAACTACAACAATTCTACTTGGGGGGACATTCGTAAATCAGACGTACACACAAGGGCAAAGTAATAAAGCTCAATCCCCTTCAAATATCCTCAACATGGTTAATTGGAGGTTTACTTTCAAGTGACCCCAAGTACCTTTCAGAACTGTTGTAATACGTGTAAATCCTTCTACCATAGCCAATGAAGTGGGTATGATCACTTCACCAGGTCTGATATGATCTCGTGATTGACTCCTTTGTAAGGGGATCTTCCCAGAGAAAAATTGAAATAACTAGATTTATTTTCCTATCGCAAGATTCTAGTGTTTGTCTGTAGCTTTGGAAAGCTTACTCACTTTCCTATTCCGAAGTCTTACAACCTAATCTAGTGTCAGTGGAAAAGAGCCCTAAAAATAATAACAATTCTAGATGAATTTTATTAACGTTGTGTTATTAAGATGTTATTTACTCAAAGGGTAAATGGACGTGAAACTGATGGTATTGTGACTTGACTCAAAACTCTAATGCATCAAATATGAAATTTGTAATTTCTTCATTTCAACGAATTCTAGCTAGAGTAAGTAAAAAGTTCTTATTTAAAATATAAACTCCAGAATGTACCACTTCTAATTTTTCAATGTAATTCAAAGCTCTAAGTTGTAAACCACGCAATGTAATCTATGTACAATTTGCTTGAAAACTATGCAAATGTAATCTATGCACAATTTTCGTTCATAAAATGAGATTTCTAACCATACAAAATTACTTGAAAGATAATTGTTTAAAACAAACACAAGATGATTCCAAATTAACGAAAGAATAAGAAGACTATTTCTTTTCACTAATACAACTAAAGAACCAATCAAGTGTAAGTAATAGAAACCAGGTGAAAATTCTAAAGATAAAAAATAGTAACACTCAAAGATGATTAACACTTAGACACAATTC
Organism: Pinus taeda; assembly: GCA_000404065.3. Lineage (NCBI taxonomy): Eukaryota > Viridiplantae > Streptophyta > Pinopsida > Pinales > Pinaceae > Pinus > Pinus taeda. The sequence goes on from APFE030584427.1 coordinate 9,923, forward strand.
AACCCCCCCCCCCCGCGATGATTGAGGGGGGATTTTTTTGCAAAAATGAAAAAAAACATGCAAAAGTTGTTTAGAAATTGGGACAAGTCCTTGAGCAATGACCGAAGGAAATCGAATTCAAAACACCCAATGAAATCCTTAAAATGAAAAATGCATGAATGATTGTTATGAAGTCAATAGTTAAAGTTTAATTCTAATTATACTTCAGTATTGGAATAAAAATGACTTTAGTTTTCAATGCAACACAAGAAGCACATCTCATCAAAACTCTAATTCTTGAGAAACCTTGCCTTTCAATCCTTGAAAACAAAAAAATCTCAAGAAAAATCCTTCACAACACCCAATCAAACACACAAAGACTAACTAGAGGCATAGAAAAGTGTAAAACAATAGGAAAAAATAAAAAAATTGGATTTGAAGAGGAAAGAAATGAGTTTTTCAAAAGTTCCAAGCATGTGCGCAGGCTTTGGAGTAGACCAATGTGAATGCGCTCTGTTGCTAAAGGTTAAGTGCGCAAATCTGCGCACTGTTCCCAATGTAAAAGTATACACAATGGGGATATTAAAGAAAAAAATAAAAATAAACCAAATCCCGCCCAAAATCCAAATTTTTAAACTTCCAAAACACTAAAGTAAGGCTTGTGCAACAGGTTGAAAAGATCAAACAAGGAAAAAGACATAGATTGAAACAAATCTCCACAGCAAAGTCGCCAATTTGTTATGAGGAAAAATCCCTCTTGCGAACAAGAGTGATCTCCTTAGGCTTCTGAAAACCCTAGTAACAAACACACATTAATTTCTACGTTTCTCCAAATGTCCTCTTGTCACTCCCAATAGCTTCTCTGCAATGTTCTGAAAGAGATCTGCAAAAACAAAAACAAAACAAGAGATCCAAGCATACAAGGTATAATCAAAGAGATAATGAACTAATTAACCAATCATACAATGCAAATTGATCATTTATGCAACCAAAACTCATGTAGGTGATCAAGGAATCCTACAAATCAAATCAATAGAGATTTAACTGAGAAATAATGATTGCTTATATTCATAAAACTGGAGAAAAGACTTACAACCATGTATACTTGATGTAGCAAGCCCTTTCTCTAATCTACAACCCTCTCCCTTGCAAGACAAGCCTTCCAACCTAATCTCAACAACATAAACCTACTTCCAACAATCCTCCCTCAAACCCCAAACTTGTAATGGCTTTATAGGCAAAAGATGAGAAGTTATGGATCCATTTTCCAAGGGATGAGATCCACTATTAGTGGGATAGAGGTACCATAAAGGAAGGGGAGTTACTCCATGATGGGAGGGATCAACACTGAATAGGAACTCATTAGAAGCTTGTTGGTTAGGATAGATGCTACCAACAATGCTTCTAGACTTTATTTTTTATTTTTACGTACTTCATGTCATGTGCGCAAGTCATAGTGGAAGACAGTGCGTACTTCTGCGTAGATAATAATGGTCTTCTCTATGTATGCACAGAAAATGACTAAAAAACTACGAACATAGCCAAATTCATGGTTGTATACCATAGGATCTACAAATTCCACCTTCTTTAGGATAATTTAGTATCAAAGTCTGCAAGGTAATGATTTGGAACACATGTGGATAGTGAAAGATCCAAACCGATGTTCATTTTCCTAATGTGGCAAAATGACGCGTAAAAGTGTCAAAAGCCTTGTCTATGTTGGGAATCGTTGTCCTCAATGTTGTGCATGGATAAAGGAAGTTCTCTTAACCTAGACCATATGATATCTGGTAATTATGTTGTGATCATGATTATGTTGATGTCTATATATGTTTAAATGTATATATATGTATGTATGTCGTTGTCTGACAGGATCATGATTTCTTTATGATAATGATTATATATGTATGTCATTGTTTGAAAGGATTGTTAGGGATCATTCTTGTGGAGGAATGATTGATTATGCATGTGAAGGGCAAGAAGAGGTTCCTAGTCTTATGAGGTATCAAGTGGGAAGAGTATACCTGATAGACTTACGGGGTTAGTATCATGTGGGTGTGAATTGATATTATGAGATTATACTATGTCTATGTTTATGTTATGGACAGGTAATGATGAGGGATATATCAACAGAATGGAATTCGGGTGATTGGCGACATGCTCGAACATGCGTGAATATTGGAAAGACACTAGAAGAAAGGTTGCTTGGTAGAATCAGTGTGTGGTCCCTAAATGTGTGGTACTATTGTTGTATATGTATTGTACATGTTGCACCTATGATGTTTTTTGCATGCAGTGTTGTGCATATATGGTGTTGTGTATATGATTTTTATGCAATGCTATTTACAAATGGTGTTGCATACATGTGGTTTATGTAATGTTATGTATAGATGGTGTTGTGTAGATGTTTTTTATGTAGTGTTGTGTATAGATGGTGTTGTGTGCATGTTGGGATATGCGGTGTTGTGCGCATGTTGGATATGTGTTTCCGTGTACATATGGTGCTTTGTGCATGTTGCATATGCGGTGTTTTGTACATATGGTGTGGTGTGCATGTTTTACATATGGTGCTATGTACATTTGGTGTTGTATGTATAATTGAACATGTGGTTTTGTGTGAATGTGGTGTCATGTACATGTTGTACATGGGGTGTTGTGTGCAAGTGGTGTTGTGTACATGTTATTCATGTGGTGTTGTGTACATGTTATTCATGTGGTGTTGTGTACATGTCGTGCATGTGGTGTTGTGTACACATCGTGCAAGTGGTGTTGTGTATAGGTGGTACTATGTACATGTTGTACATATGGTATTCTGTGCATGTCGTACATGTTGTGTTTTGCACATATGGTATTGTGTGCATATTGTTAATTGTTGTTTAGTGTATGTTTGGTATTATGTATGTGCGTTGCATAATTGTGGTATTGTGACATGTGTATTCGTTATGTTGTACTTTGTGTACATATATGTATTGTGTTGTACACTAGGTGTAGGTGTATGGGTTGTGTTGTACACTGGATGTAGGTGTATGTATTGTGTTGTGTTGTACACCAAGTCTAAGTGTATATATTGTGTTGTACACTAGATGTAGGGGTATGTGTTGTGTTGTATGTCGGGTGTAGGTGTATGTGTTTTATGTTGGGTGTAGGTGCATGTATTTTATGGTGTTGTATGTCATGTGTGGTTGTATGTGTGTGGTGAACACTATGTGTATTTGTATATGGCTAAAGAGAAGGCACTAGGTGTTTGTCAGGTGTGGAAACGGATGCAGTGTGCATACGGAAAGGATAAAGGACAAAGGGAGAAGCTAAGGATTGATTAAAGGATAAGTTTCAATATTTTATTTCAGTTTTATTATGCATTTGATCTCAGATTCTAACTCATGATGATTATGTGTGATCTATGACTCTGATTAATGATGGTTACATGGGATCTATGATTTCGATTATGATAGTCGTGTTTTGAGCTAACTAGTTGTGATATGTTTATACGTAATGATTTACTCAAAGATGCTAGTTTAACTTGTTGTGACATGAAGTAAATAGAATTGCAAGTGTACCTTATTAACGAGCAACCAATGAGGTACGATTTTAGTTTATTTCAATTTGTTTATAGTATAATGGAAGTTATGTGATTGGTATAGTAGAGCATGAAAATGACTGGTTGGGTGGTTGAAACAGACTACAAGAATTAGCAGCCCTGGAAGGAATTGCAACAAGCAGTAGTATGTTGGTAAACCACTTCAGGAGAAGGGCCATTGTGGGACATTGGTACCCAATAGTGTCCATCAATTTCCATGAGCATGTTATGACTGATATGATGGTTTTGAGGCAGGGATATGCCTTGGTTTTTAGACCTTCCAATGTGAGGAAACATTTCCAAGGGAGGGGTCACTCGAGGGACTATGTAGCAAAGAAGGGGATGGTCGTGAAACTTTGAAGGTGTGTGACTACATGGAAGGGGGGTGACTAGATTGTCCAAGGTACTGTGTACCAGACAAGGGAAGGTTGGGGTTGGATTTGTTTTGGTCATTAGCATTGCCAGATGGAATCAAATGCACATTGGGAGTGTGCCCTAGAACAATGAGTCAGTAAGTTTTCACTGAGGAAACAGGTAGCACATGATTGTAGTGTTGGACATTGGATCCAAGTTTGACTTTGATAGTGGATTCTGGACTTCCTGAGAAGGAGGTGAATCGTGGTACTACTTTGAGGGTGCAGGTGTGAGCCTATGGATTCCCTTGTTGCTGATACAAACATCACATCCTTTTATTTGTTGGTTGAAAAAATGTGCATATATGTATATTATTGTAAACACTGTATCGAACTAGTTTATAAAGCTCCATAGACAGTATGGTTATTTTCTAGTTGAAGCAAATGTGAATGTGTATATGTAGTTGTTATTGTAAATAATGTTATGAAATGTGTTCTAAATCTCTAGTAATGGATATGTTTGTCATGTTTTTAGCAGTGGTCATTGTAAATATTGCAAAGAGCTATGTTATAAAGCTCCATGGGAAGTATGTTTTTCTTTTCATCGGTCTTAATGGTTGCAGGTGTTATTGAACATTGAGGATGGTGTTCCCCCAAGGGGGAGGGTTATGTAACAACCTTGGTTAAAAATCCATGTAAAAAATATAAGACCAAGGTCATGGGACATGTATTCCAAGATGAATCATGGGAAAAACATCATAGTGGGTGTTCATTTCAGTTTATTATGGCTAAGGAAATCGACAAAGGAAATGACAAAGGCATGGGAAAGGAAAAGAGGCATTTATTGGCTTTTATTTATGAAATAATGGAAAATAGGAGAAAATGAAGGTGAAGGTCACAAGTTGCATGTGAGGAGGAAAATGAAAGAAAATATTGGAAAATTGAAGAAATTAGAGGCGTCATTAATAAAAAGGCTTTTGAGGATTAGTTGGTACCTTTTGTTAGTTTAGTTTTGGAGCTCTCTCTTATTCTATCATTATATTATACTCTTGGACACTTAGAGTTTTCTTGGAGCACTCTTGTAGGGAGTGTGGCATACTTGGGATTTGGAGAAAGAAGGCAAAGGAAAAGCAAGAAAGTGCAAGAGGACATCAAGATCAGCATCTACAATGGGTTTTACTTGCAGGTACCGAGTTGCATGTATGATTTCCTTGCTAGTTTTCGCATGCATGGCATATGCATATGGTTTCTCAGTTATGATCTGCCATTGGCATTGACAATGGTTTTTTACCTAGCCTTGCCATTTCCTAGATAGCCATGGTGTTGTTGGTTACTTTTATTTTCTAGTTGGTTCTTGTGTTCCTTTGGCTACAGGTTGAGTTATTAGTTCTTGGAAGCCTTGGTTGGAAAAACGCTCTAGAAGCCTTGTAACAACTTGGGTTGAGTTACTAGTCCTGGAAGCCTTGGTTGGACAAACACTCTAGAAACCCTTGGTGGGTTGAGTTACTAGTCCTTGAAGCCTTGGTTGGACAAACACTCTGGAAGCCCGATGGTAGTTATGGGTGGAATTACTAGTACTGAAAGACCTGGTTGGAACAAATGCTCTGGAGCCCTAGATAGCTTGGGTGGAGACCAATATGGTGATGGTTAGTGATGTCCGACCGTGAGGTGGAATCACTAGTTGAGGGTTCAGGAGGTTTGGCCTCTGGAAGCCCTAGTTTGGTTTTGTTTGATTTTTTCCATGGAATCTCACATTCATTCTTGGAATATGGTGCAAGGGTGATTGGATGAAAGAGATAAGTGGTTCATCGTAATTTATGGTCGAGAGGTATGTGGAAGTCCCAGACCGAGTTTCATTTTGTACATGTTAATAAGAGCTCCTTTCCTCTTGTATTTGATGGGTGAATATACTTGTTCATATGTGCTTTTTATGGTTGTTATATCCTTTTTTATTTCTATTGGTTATACGTTGGTTATGAGTATGTTTTATGACAGAATCTATGTATGGCTCTTGTCATGTTTTGATTAGAAAATGAACGAACAATGAATATATGACCTAATCGATGATATTGAAACTATTTTCATAAGGAAGCAATGCTTCTTAACGATTCTCAGACAAATATGATACCCCTATGCTCAGATATGTTGTTATGACCTGTAGATTTCACATTTGTGACATGTTTGACGAAATTCATATCATGGCTAGCAGGGGTCAAATCAATTACTTGTACTGATGTTTACATTAGTACCATTATTTGAATGTTATTAATCATTTTTGAAGGTTTATGAATTTTTAGGTAGTGGCCCGAGACCTAGCCCTAAAAAGGTGGCTTAAAATCTAGTGTCGCTAGCTCAAACCTGCTAAGAAAAGTTCACAACCTTTGGCATGCCTTGTTGTGGGAGCGACTTGAAGGCCTTAATCGCATGAATGGCTTGTCATGGGAGTGACTGAGGGTACATATCAACAAATTTTCAAGTTGTCTCAGGGGTTGGTCACCTGGAGGGGTTAGTTGGCTCCTAAAGGTTTTGTAACATGTGTGGAAGGTCAGTTTGGTTTGTTTCTGTCGGCTCCACTTCCTTAATTGTACATGGGGAGTTGAATCACATCATAGTAGCCTCTTGTCACATGTTTACCCTATCAAACTGGTTAACTTGGGTAAATGTGGGAGGAGGGTGTTATAGAGTGGTATCAGAGCATGGTTACATTCTCCTATGGTGATGTCTGGTTTCCATTCTCCCTGGATGAATGTGTTGTCATGCATACATATTAGTTGCATAGGTGTGCTTATTCTTGGGGTCTATGTGCTTATTGTGTATGCATGGTGGTGGTCATCGTTATAATCATTAGCATAAAGAAATCATGATGTTGTTCAGATAATGACGCACACACACATATATGTAAGCATATATAGACATCACCATAATCATAATCACAACATAATTACAAGATATCGTAAGGTTTAGATTAAGAGAACTTCCTTTATATGTATGTATGTATGTATGTATGTCATTGTCTGACAAGGATGTCAGGGATCATTCTTGTGGAGGAATGATTACTTATGCAGGTGGATGGAATGAAGAGGTTCCTGGTGTTATGAGGAATCAAGTGGGAAGAGAAGCCCTGATAAAATTATGAGGTTAGTATTATGTGGATGTGAATTGATATTATGAGATTATACTATGTCTATGTTTATTTTATGGACAGATAATGTTGAGGGATACATCAACGGAATGGAGGCAGGGTGATCGATGACATGTTGTAACATGCGTGAATTGTGGAAAGACACTAGAAGCAAGGTTGCTTGGTAGAGTCAGTGTGTGGTCTTTGGATGTGTCGTACTATTGTTGTATATATCTTGTACATGTTGCATTTGTGATGTTGTGTGCATGCGGTGTTGTGTATATATGGTGTTGTGTACATGTTTTTTTATGTAGTGCTATGTACAAATGGTGTTGTGTACATGTTGTTTATGCAATGCTTTGTATAGATGGTGTTGTGTACATGTTGGTTATGAAGTGTTGTGTAGAGATGGTGTTGTGCACACGTGGGATATGTTGTGTTCTGTACATATGGTGTTGTGCACATGTTGGATATGCAGTGTTGTGCACATATGGTGCTTTGTGCATGTTGCATATGCGGTGTTGTGTACATATGGTGTGGTGTGCATGTTGTACATATGGCGCTATGTACATATTGTGTTGTGTGTATGATTGTACATGTGGTGATGTGTGCATGTGGTGTCATGTACATGTTTTACATGGTGTGCTATGTGCAAGTGGTGGTGTGTACATGTCATGCATGTGGTGTTGTGTACACATTGTGCAGGTGGTGTTGTGTACATGTGGTGTTGTGCACACTTTGTTCGGGTGGTGCTTTGTACAGGTGGTACTGTGTACATGTTGTATTGTGTGCATGTTGTACATGTTGTTTTGTGTATGTGCATTACATAGTCATGGTATCGTGACATGTGTATTCGTTGTGTTGTAATCAATGTACGTATATGTATTGTGTTGTACATCTGGTGTAGGTGTATGGGTTGTGTTGTACACTGGGTGTAGGTGTATGGATTGTGTTGTACACTAGATGTAGTTGTATGTATTATGTTGTTTTGTAATTTGGGTGTAGGTGTATATGTTGTTGCATACACTGGATGAAGGTGTATGTGTTGTGTTGTATGTCAAGTGTAGGTGTATGTGTTTTATTTCAGGTGTATGTGCATGTATTGTATGGTGTTGTACGTCGTGTGTGGTTGTATGTGTGTGATGCACACTATGTGTATTTGTATGTGGCTAAACAGAAGGCACTGGGTGTTTGTTGGGTGTGGCAACCAATCCGGTGTGTATGGAAAGGAAAAAAAGATAAATGGAGAAGCTAAGGATTGATTAAAGGATAAGTATTAGTACTTTCTCTCAGTTTTATTATGCATGTGATCTAAGATTCTGACTCGTGATGATTACATGTGATTTATGAATCTGATTTATGATGGTTAAGTGTGATCTATGATTTCAATTTATGATGGTTGTGTTTTGAGCTAACCGGATGTGATATGTTTATACATGATGATTTGGTCAAAGATGTTAGTTTGACTTGTTGTGATAGGAAGTAAACAAAATTGCAAGTTTTCCTTATTGACGGGCAACCGATGAGGTATGATTTATGTTTATTTCAATTTGTTTTTAATCTAATGGAAGTGATGTGCTTGGTATGGGAGAGCATGAAAATTCTCGATTGGGTGATTGAAACTGACTACAAGAATTAGAAGCAATGAAAGGAATTGGAACAAACAACAATATGCTGGTAAAACACTTCAGGAGCAAGGCCATTATGGGACACTGGTACCTAATAGTGTCCATTGATTTCCATGAGCATGCTATGACTGGTATCATGGTTTTGAGGCAGGGATATGCCTTGGTTTTTAGACCTTCCAATGTGAGGAAACCTTGCCAAGGGAAGGGTCATCCGAGGGACTATGTAGCAGTGAAGGGGATGCCCATGGAACTTGGAAGGTTTGTGACTACACAGAAGGGGGGTGACCAGATTTACTGAGGGACTATGTAGTAAAGAAGGGAATGTCGGGGATGGATTTGTTTTGGTCATTAGCATTTCCATATGGAATCAGATGCACATTGGCAGTGTTCCCTGGAACAATGAGCTGGTAACTATTCACTAAGGAAACAAATAGCGCATGATTGTAGCGTTAGACAACGGATGTAGGTTTGAATTTGGCAGTGGATTCTGGACTTCCTGGGAAGGAGGTGAATCCTAGTATTAATTTGAGGGTGGAGGTGTGAGCCTCTGGATTCCCTTGTTGTTGATACAAGCATCATATCCTTTGATTTGTTGGTTGAGAAAATGTGCATATGTGTATATTATTATAAATACTATATCGAGCTAGTTTATAAAGCTCCATAGACAGTATGGTTATTTGTTGGTTGAAGAAAATGTGCATGTGTAAATGTGATTGTTATTGTAAATACTGTAATGGGTTGTGTTCTAAAGCTCCAATGAATGGTATGTTTGCATGTTTTTCAATAGTGGTCATTGTAAATACTTAAATGGGTTATGTTATAAAGCTCCATGGGCATTATGTTTTTCTTTTCAACAGTATTGCTTGTTGTAGGTGCCACTGAACACCGAGGATAGTGTTCCACCAAGGGGGAGGGTTTTGTAACAACCCTGGTTAAAAATCCATGTAAAAAAATATAAGATTAATGTCATGAGACACATATTCCAAGATGAATGGTGGGAAAAACATCATAGTGGGTGTTCATTTCGATTTATTATGGCGAAGGAAATTGGAAAAGGCAATGGAAAAGGCATGGGAAATACAAAGAGGAATTTATTGGATTTTATTTATGAAATTATGGAAAATAGAAGAAAAGGAAGGTGAAAGGTCACAGGTTGCATGTGAGGAGGAAAATGAAGGAAAACATTATAAAATTTAAGAAATTAGAGGCCTCATTAATAAAAATGCTTTTGAGGATTAGTTGGTACCTTTTGTCAGTGTAACATTTTTGTCAGTTCAGTTTTGGAGATCTCCCTTATTCTCTTATTCTATCATTCTCTCATAATCTTGGACACAGAGTTTTCTTAGATCGCTCTTGGAGGAGTGTGACATGTTTGGGATTTGGAACAAGAAGGAAAAGGAAAAGAAAGAAAACGCAAGAGGTCATCAAGATTAATAGCTACAAGGGGTTTTGTTGGCAGGGATCGAGTTGCCAGTCTACAGTCATCGGCACGCCTTGTTGTGGGAGCGACTGGAAGGTCTCATTCGCATGCATGGCTTGTCATGGGAGTGATTGAGGGTCCATATAAGTAAATTGTCAATTTTTCTCAGGGGATGGTCACCTAGAAGGGTTGGTTGCTCTTGAAGGTTCTGTAGCATGTGTGGAAGGTCAGTTTGGTTTGTTTCCTTCAGTTCCACTTCCTTAATCGTACATGGGGAGTTGAATCACATCATAGTAGCCTCTCATCACATGTTTATCTCATCATATTGGTTAACTTGTGTAAATGTGGGAGGAGGGTGTTACAATCTACTGCAAAATATTTAGCAAAGATAAAATACAAAGGAGACTTTGCAAAATAATCCAAAGAAGATTCAAATGGAAATAATTGCATGAATGAATAGTTGGAACAATTGTAGCATGCTGAATGTAATTGATTTGATTAAGAAGATTAGTTTTGTTGTGTTAAAATTCCTTTGTAGATTATATTAAATATGCTTGAGGATTTGTGAGATTGTTTGCAAGTTAAAACATGGGGTTTTAAGTGTCCTTATGTAATTTTAATGTGAAAATTAACCTAAACAAATGACTGAACAACAACAAATGATAGACATAAACATCACCATAAACATTATCAAAACAACACATGATGAAGGAGTTCACCCATCCTGGGCTACGTCTCCTTGGTCCAACTTCCAATGCTTGACCCCCTCTGTTGTGCTCAAAAAATTGAATACATCAGTTTTAAATGCTTAGAATGCTCTGAAACCTATTCCAATGACTTTAGAATGCCCAAAAATGCCTGTCTAGCCTTTTTCTTCTCATGATTTGGTCAAAAACTGAAGAAGTTATGGCATTTTCCAATCTTCTGCTAATCGCACCACAAATTCCCCAAAATTCGGCATCATCCTAGAATTTCTCCTGCAAAGAGCGGTAACGGAGCAACAATTTCACTAAAAACTGGGCAAAATTGTTGGACAGTAAAATGCCTGCTAACGCTTAAGGTCCAAAAATTGAGGCCATGTGGGGGGCCACATGCCCGAGGCTGAGGCCAGTGACCTGCACCTACCGACCGGGCCCCCACTCCTCCGTTGCGGTGGTCACATGAGCGATTATGTAACCATGGGCTGGTCCCACACAAATTGGCCCTCTCACACGAACTACGAGCCAACACTCTTTAAATAAAACCCGAAGTCATATATGGTTAAGCGACAACGATTATGGTGTAATGGTATCGACTTTGGAAGAGAGTTGGGAGGTTGCAGGTTTGACCCCTACTGCCTTCGCCCAGACCATACACAAGTTTTTTGTGGCCTCCCGGGCTACCGTGTGGCGGCTTTCGACTAGGCCATGTGTCAACTTGTGGTTGTCCATCCCACCAACCAATCAAAACCGCATAATTTCAACCAATAGATGAATGCCACTTGCCACTTGGTGATTCACCGAGGAGCCCTTTGACCAATTCAATGTACACATAACCTACCCAGTCAGTGCCACAGACTACTGACTGGGTTGTCCATTTTTTTGAAAATTCACCTGTTTGGGAAAGTGCACAGAACTGGTTTCTGGAGTCATACGGAGTCCATTTTGCGCGAAACAACTTGTGACTGATTAAGGATGATCAACACTACGTGGTCGTATAGGTTGCCCACCAATTTGACAACTTCTAATTTTGAGCTATTTTTTTTTTAACACCTAATCGTTCCTCCCCAATGTAAGCCTTTTAGACCCCAAAATATCACTTTCAGTTGTCCAATAGGTGAGGGTACAATTTCCTCACCTTTCGAATATTTATCCATTCATCATTGACTTGGAAATTGTGATCTAAATGATGCTTGTTGTGCCTTTCTTTATACTTTAATTTTCTCTTTTCAAGCTGATCTTGCATTGTTTGATGTACCATTTGGAGTCGTTCAATGAACTCTTTGGATTTGTCCATGTTACTATCAGTAGGAACATCCTTCTTACCAATATGATACAACACATTATGATTCAAATGGTAAACAAATTCCTCTACTTGATTCCCTTGACTCGAGCTTGAATGTACATCTTGAAAGTATATATTTTGCATAACATAAATTTCATGTAAAAAAAAATGATGCTTGAGGAAAGTATTTATACAAACTATAGGCCTAGAAAGTACATCAACAAACTTGTCGCTTATACCTTTCTTATTCCTTTTGGCCAAGTGGAATATTAAAAGAAAACCCATCCAATGAAAGTGTCTTTGTCGCTACAAATTAAACACTGCACCATTGAAAATTTCTAAATGAAATGAAATGGGCTTACCACTTTGCATAAAGACTGCACTCATGGCATAGTCGCATACATCAACCTGAAACTCAAATGAATTTTTCAAGTTTAGAAGAAAAAGTATAAAGGATGAACTGATCTTTTGTTTCAAAGCATCAAATGGCTCTTGTTCTTTGCCTCCCCATTGGAAGACCTTTTGTACAGCTACTAAAGAATGCAAATGAACTACAATAGAAAAAAAATTATCAAAACCTTTCCTCCAACATTGGGCTAATCCCAAGAAACCTATTATCCAAATGACTATCTTGAGTGTTGACCAAAACATAATGGCATCAATCTTGGAGAGGTCTAACTTCAGCTCACCTTCTCCAATGTTATGGCCCAAGTACATCAAAGAAGTTTTATCCAACATATACCTTGACATCTTCAATAACAAATGTTCGTGACATATGACATCAAGTATTTTTTTCTCACACATGACATGTTCATAATGAAATTTTCTAAAAGTGAAAATGTCATCGAAGTAGACTATCATGTCTAGAAATGGCTTCAATACATCATTCATCACATGCCTGAAAGTAGTAGGAGCATGGAAAATACCAAAAAACATAACAAGCCATTCAAACAATCCTTGCTTGGTTTTGAATGTCGACTTCCCCATGTCTCTTTCAACAACTCTACTTTGATGATAACCACTTCTTGAATCCCATTTAATGAAATGTTCTCCATTCTTCTTGGACACCAAAACAATAGGGGCTCCACATGTTGAAGAGTATGGTTGGATGATCCTTTTGTTCAACAACCCGTGGATTTGCTTTATTATTTCTGCACTTTCCCTTCCTGACATCTGGTGCATGTCAATGTTAGGAAGAACACGCTTTTGTTGCAATGGTATTTCATGTTGGATTCTCCTCTTGGAAGGAAATCCCTTTGCTTTTTGAAGCACCTCATCATCATGGTTAACAACATCAACCTAACCAATTTTCAATTTTGAATTACAACCATCGAATGCTTCATAATATGTTGGGTGTGGAGCCTGATTATCTTCTCTATTCAGAGGTATTGCCGGATTGGACCCTAGTTCCTAACGTGGTGGCAACATCACCCATAAAATGTTTTCTGCTTGGAGGGGGTGACAATGATTATTTGGAGCCCCCCTTGGCGGGGGATCGGGGGCAGCGCCCTCGAAGCTAAAAATAGATGTAAAATTTCCTTGTAAAAAATTGTAATTTCGTAGTCAATCTGGGTCGTTCATTAGGCAGAGATCTGATGGTAGATGTTATGTTTAATTTAGAGCTTTTTTCCCTAGAAGTCAACCCCTCGCTATATTGTATTGCGTCTATGTAGATCTATATTCTGAGTGAGAAAGAGAGAGGAGATTTTGTGAGAGAAAAGAGGGAATTACAGTGGCTCTGCTGTAGGTTGTATCTCTTTAGTTTGTTGGATAGTATAAAAGAAAGATATGGCTTTTTCTCCATGGACGTAGCCCAAATTATGTGAACCACGTATATTTGTGTCTCTCTTATTTTATGCATTTTTTGTGTTTATATTTCTGCAATATATTTTTTGTGTTCCATTACTCTGTAATAAATAATATTCTAACATAATCAACATCAACATTAGGTTTGATCATAAGAAGCACTAAATTCTTTCTTGAATTAACTATTCTTTTCATTTGCCCTACATTAACTAATGAAATATTTAGCTTCTTGCGATGAGATCTCACAATATACTCCACACCATCCTCGAACAAGTGGTACTTGTTTTCATGACAATAGAAGATTTCTTTTCTATCATAGAGGTAAGGGCTACCCAAAACAATTACTTATATATAAGGTGGTATAAAATCTACTTCAACTTCATCAATGAAGTTTGTTGTGATTGCAAACTGAAGAATACATTTTCTTGTAACCTGTAAGTTTGTGTCCTTACATATCCAACCCAATGGATATGGCTTTGGATGTAAAATGGTTTCAATATTAAGTTTCTTGACTAAGTCATCAAATATCAATTTTGCTTCAACCCACTATCAAAAAGTGTGTTGATTTTTTTTTTTTTATGTTTTGAGATTACCCTCACATGAAATAATTCAATCCTTGTTTCTTCATTTGGAGTACTAGTGTGACAATTTGATATACTAGTGCTAGCAATGAATTCTTTGCCTTTTATACCCATGGTTGTAATTTTAGTTTCATCACCCGAATTGGATCCTAAATCCTCTTGAATGATGACAACTATCTTTTCTTTTCCTTTATTGTTGAATTCTTAGGCCTCATCTCCGGATGAAGCTTCCAACAATTAGCTTCATCATGACCCTCTTTGGAACAATGTTTACATATTGTTTTCTCTCCTTCCTTTTTAATGGATGCATTTTTCTTTCCCTTGAAACACTTTTTCTTTTTCTTTACCCTTAAATTGACTTTTACTACCCTCTTCTGGAGTGTTTTTCCCTCTTGCCTCAGGATGAGTGACTTGTACACACACATCATCTAGATTATTGGGATTAAACATTAAGATAGTATGCCCAAGGTAACTATGTAAACCCCCTATGTACTTTAGCAACGTGTCTTGTGATTGAAAATCTACACCTAACATGAAAGACCTTTTTATGAATTCTTGGGTGTAATATTGCACATTTTGACCTTTAAGTTGTCTAAAGTTATGCCAATTCATGATGGTTTTCTGTATATAAGCTAGAGGGTAGAATTGTCTTTTAATTGTAGCAATAAAATCAGACCAAGAAATTGAGATCTTACCATATTTTTTTATCTCCTCTTGTGCCTTTGATTCCCACCATACTAATGTTGCACCCTCCATCCTCAAGGAAGCTAATTGAATCTTTATGTCATCCTCTTGAAGGTTTTGAATTCTACAATAGATCTCCAACTAACAAATACAATTATCAAGCTTCTCTGTATTCACTTCACCATTATACACAGGAAACTCAAATTTAAAATCAACTTTTAATAAGGGTGATTTACCAGTTCCTTTTGAGGTATGTTGATGAGTATGAGTAAGGGTTGTGTTAGTGGAAAAGGGTGAATATTCCTGTGAAGAAGAAGATGAAGAAGATGGTGGAGAGGGTGGAGGTTTACCTCCATTTCCATCACCTCCTCCTCCTGAAGAACCTTCTCCTTTGGAAGGTTTGGAGCTTTCATCCTACAGCCTGGTATTCCTCTCTTCATAGAGGACCTTCACCATCTCTGTCATATCAAAGAGAGCCTTCTTGAAGACCTTGTCATCTTCTATCATGTTTGTAGGCTCTCCTTCATGAGACATGCTCATTGGAGTCTCAAATGCAACTTGAGGAAGAACTGGTGGTGGAGATTGTGGAAACTTTTCCCTCCTTCCCCTTGACCCAACTTCAGGGCTTTCAATTAGCTTCCCTTCTCCTCTTTTGAGTTTTAACCTTGTAAGCATGACATAAACTTGCAAACAGTTAAATCCTTCTTGCACAAATAAAACCAAGAGATCTGATTCCAATCGTGATTTGATTAAGAAGATTAGTTTTTCTATGCTAAAATTTCTTTTCAGATTATATTAAATATGCTTGATGATTTGTGAGATTGTATGCAAGTTAAAACATTGGCTTTTTAGTGTCTTTATGAATTTTTTATGTGCAAATTAACATAAACAAATGACTAAACAACAAAAAATGATAGACATAAACATCACCATAAAAAGAATCGCAACAACATATTATGAAAGAGTTCACCCCTCCTAGGCTATGTCTCCTTAGTCCAGCTTCCAATGGCTTGACCCTCTCTATTATGACAAAAAAATGTGAATACATCAGTTTACAATGCTCAAAATGCTCTGAAACATGTTCCAATGGCTCTAGAATGCCCAAAAGTGCCTATGTAAACTCTTTATGCTCCTGATTTGGTAAAAAAACTGAAGAAGTTATGGCCTTTTCCAATCTTATGCTAATTGCACCGCAAATTCCCCAAAATCCGGCATCATCCTACAATTTTGTCTGCAAAGCGCACTAACGGGGCGACAATTTTGTTGAAAACTGGGCAAAATTGTCGGACAGTTAAAATGTCTGCTAATGTTTAAGGTACGAAAAATGAGGCCACGTGGGGAGCCACGTTCCCTGAGTAAGGCTAACGGCCCACCCCCGTCGGTTGGTCCCCCACACCTCCACTGCGGTGGTCACATGAGTAATTATGTAACTGTAGGTTGGCCCCACACAGGCTGACCCTCTCCCCCAAAGAGCATTCCAACACTCTTTAAATAGAACTTCAAGTCATATATGGTTAAGAAACAATGGTTATGGTGTAATGGTATCAGATTTGGATTAGAGTTTGGAGGTCGCGGGTTTGACCCCTATTGCCTCCGCCCGGACTGTACACAAGTTTTTAGTGGCCTCTCGGGTTGCCATGTGGCAACCTCTGGTTGGGCCACGTGTTAGCTCGTGTTTGGCCATACCACCAACCAATCAAAACTGCATAATTTCAACCAATAGATGAATGTCACTTGTCACCTGGTGATTTTGTTGAGGAGCCCGTTGGCCAGGTCAATGTCCACATACCCTGCCTAGTCAGTGCCATGTCAGCAATACAAAATGTTGACTGGGTTGTCCATTTTTTTAGAATTCGTCTATTTGGGAAAGTAAACAGAACTCGTTTCTAGAGTCATACGGAGTTCGTTTTGTGCAAAACGAGTTGTGTCGGATTCAGGATGACGAGCACTATGTGGTCGTCCAGGTTCTACACCAATCTGACAACTTTGAATTTTGAGCTATTTTTTTGCACAGCTGATCAGTGATGCAACTACTCATCCCAAAGTTTAATATGCTTACCACAATATCCCCAAATGAGATACATCTTTTTACAATATTAATAAATTTGACGCTCAAATTCCCATACAAATTGACTCATCAACAAGTTAGAATAACATAAAATTCCAAATAAAACATTGTTGCATATAAGTGATTTATTCACAACGTCACTTTTAAAAAATACCCAGCTATGAGGACATGCAACATGTGGAATATAAAATAAATTTAGCATTTAATTAGAAAAATGGTCCAACCATTTCTTACCCAACCAGGCTAGGGGGTTTTCTTTCTGCATTTCTCTTTCTTCTGAAGTTGCTTCAGGGATGGTTATGGTGTGCCTCGCACATTCTTCTACCTTATCTTTCTCAGGTGATTCCATGCCCTATTTTTCCTTCTTTGGATGAATATGTGGATGCAACTTCCAACATTTCTAGATCCAATGCCCACTTATGTTGCAATGAGTACAAAAATTTCTGTGAGCATTTCTTGGCAAAAATATCTTTGAACTTGGAAGAGGATTTTCCTTCCTAGTCTCACTTCCAATTGAAATATTCATTTTCTTCACTAATGATTTCCTTTTTTGGCACTTAGCTACACAATGATTAGGTGCATGACAAAAAGTACAAGGAAACACATTCCGCAACATTTTATTCAATTCATCATGTTGTTCATAGTCATAGAAGTTCTTTGAATAATCGGGACATTTATACCTCTTATGTTTATCCTTTGGATTATGAGTCTGGTGAGGAGAACTTAATTGACGAGGAGAAATTGACTCAGTTATTCCTTTGAAGTGTCATATCTATTTGGAGATGTTTTTTCATCAACGTCATCATCATGATGTGATACTCCCTCAAACTCCAAGAGTTCGTTCTTCACGAATTTCACACTTCAAGAATTCCTTTACTTTATATTTTGGAGCATTCTCCAACTTCTTCCTGCACATAGCCCAAACCTTCATGCCGAGGTTGTGGTCTCACCTCAATAGGATTAATGATTTTGTGACTATTAATTCCAATACCCTTAACATTATACCCCATTTTGGTCAACAATTTCATACCAGTACCCTACCCTTGGTATGTTTCTCAAATAATCTAAAAGAAGAAATTATCATTGTTAAGAGAGTGAATTGAACAAGAAGTATCTTTTACCTCATTTTCTAGCTTTTGACTCTTGGTCCTCTTCCTGAAGTTTAGCCATCTCCTCCTCCTTCTTTTTTGTAGATGAAGTGGTAAATGAAGATTCAAGAAAACCATTGTGTTGATTTAATATATAACCAATGTTCTTCATTTGACAAAGGGTATAAAAATTTGTCATCCCATGGCCACAAACTTGTCGAGTCTTGGGGGAATCTTCGTTAGATGAACATTTCTCGATTTTCTCTTCAATGAAATTCTGCAACATCAGGTGCAACTTTTTCTTTTCATCCTTTGTTGCTTGGAGAAATCTTCTTATTTCCATGTTCTCCACTTGGAGAGAAGAATTATTTTCTTCCAGTTATATGAGTCTTGCATGATGAAAACTTTCTCTCATGCATGTAATTTGGTCAGAACCTGCTCTGATACCAATGATATGAAAATGGATCGTCCTCTGACATTGGAAGTTTTGTTAAATTTGGGTCTTCAAAAGTTAGCTTAGTTCATAACTTGTTCAATTGCGAATGGTTATTTTCAATCAAACTTAAATATGAAACAAAAGCATATGCAATCCAACATAGTAGAAATGAAGAAGAGAACAACCATGTGATAATGAAGTTCACCCCTCCTAGGCTACGTCTCCAGGCCTTGCTCCAATGGCTAGGACACTTTATTGATATCAACAACAAAAAGAGTACAATACAAATATTTAACTCATAGAGTAAACCTCCTTCTAGAATGACACTTATTTTTCCTACAAAAAAATGCTCTCCTTCAGAGAACTCTCACTCACAAGATGAATAAAAAAAAAATGATGGTGTCAAAAGAAAAAGAACTCTCTCACTAAATGTGGAAACATTTCCTTGTACTCATTCTGAGATCAAAAAGCACCAATTCAACTGCTTTATAATGAAGTGTTGAAATGGTCTTTTCCCACAATCACATTGAGAATAGATTGAAAATGGCTGCTCTAATGAAGAAACAAATGTTGTAGCTGCATCCAGAAGGCTTGAAAACCCCTGTTTAGGCTCTCTCCATGCCCAAAGAGGTCTCCAAATGACCTTAAAATAGTCTCTGTCTACAAGACAAAAGACTTGGCTATGCAAATTGTCTAATATATAGTGCTGAAATCACAAAAATAATACCCCAATTGAGTTCAAAACACCCAAAAACCTTTGTGTAGGCTCTTCTTGGGCTCAAAAACACTGAAAAATTACCACGTTAGGCACCTTGGAACATTTGACTGTTATTGGTTTGCAAAATGGAAAAACTGGCTAATTGAGCAATGAATCGCGCCTTTTGGCAGATCGTCGAGTGACAAATTAACGCAGGAATGGAGGAAATCCTGCCGAAAAAGGTTCAAATTGTTGCCTCTTTAAATGCGCTAATGACCCTTAAGCATTGAATTTTAAACCCTATTCTCGGTCACATTATGGCCATATGGTTGTCTCTGCCTTTGCCTTCGTCCTTGGCCACGTGGCTGCATGGGATTGGGGGCTGAGCTAACCACTCATCCCCGCTAGCTCCGCCTTCGCTGTGGTCATATGGGCTATAATGAAACTCAGGGCTAGGGCTTAACTGTCCCGCCTACTCTGCCTTCGCCATTGGTTATGCATCCACCATGTGATTAGGGGCTAGGTCCGCGTGCCCTTCCTCTCCACCAAATCACTCTAATGGTCAATGTTACATATGGCCGACACCCGATACAGTTAAGTTTCAATGGCATTGCATAACGATAGGACTAATAGTTAATTACATGAAGGTCGTGGGGTTGAACCCTGTTGGGTCACTCAAATGACCAAACAAATTTTTGGCATGCAAATCAAGAGCCACGTGGTTCCCTCCCATTGGGCCACATGACGCCTCATCAACACAACCAACTAATAAAAACCTGACACCTCAACCTGTACGTCGTTGCCACATGGCATCACAGGATTGGCCTGTACTACACACTGTATCTACACAGTCACCCACTAATGTTAGCACCACGTAACTTGTACAACCTACCTAGTCAGTAGCCCTGTCAACCCTGCAAGTTGATTTTTTATTTGTTTGCCAAAAACTTCATAATATGATAACTTTCACATACGATGTCAGATTGAGGCAATTCAAGCATCGTTGGAATCACAACGATGAGATCTACAATTTGGTATTGGTTTCAGGTGATTCTGATCATTTTTCATTTTGAGCATATTTTTATCCCTTGGATCAAGAATGAAGATTGAAATTTGGTTAGTGCATCAACCTGTTTAGAAAGTCTTCTAAGGAAATTTTCTATCACATTATTTGGAAAGTATCATAGAAAAGTTATATTTCATTATCTATAAAATTTAAAATTATTTTAAAAATAAATAATTACTTTGGATATTGGATATAAAGAAGAAAGTAAATAGGAAAAGAAAGAGAGTACATATATAGAAAATGAAAAATTAGGTTCATCGTGACTTCCATACACTCTTTCACACATACCTGTTGGTTTTTTAAAACTTGGAAGAATAATGTTCTCTTCAAAATTATTTTGTACACTTGGTTCGTTTGGCATAATACAACTTTGACATGGGAGAACCTTCGAAAAAGAGGTATGCACAGTCATGGTAAATGTGCACTATGTAAATCTTCACTGGAGAGAAACACACACCTCATTTTGGAATGCCCCATTTCTTTGCAAGTCTCGATATTCATTATGCTACAATGAAATATACCATTCAGACTCTTCAACTTCATAGAACAATGCCTCATTTTGTGGATGGAACGGGGTGATCTGTTAAAAGCCACACCATTTTTAATCTTCTGGGAAATATGGAAGGCCAGGAATGGTCTTATTTTTTAGAATTATGAGATTGACATCTTCAAAATTATTTAGAAGGTTGGCACATGGCAGGACACACTAAGAGTTAAGGATATTTCAATCTGAAACTCTCCTCCTTTGATTATTTTTCCTCTAGGTTACTTTGATGGAGCAACACAATGAGGGTGTTGTGGTTGCGGAGCATGGCTAAGGATGGATCACATATTACATTATAAAATTTCATGGCATGCAGGTGCTAGCACGAATATGCAGGCAGAGGTATTAGATCTTTCGGGGCTACTTTGGTTCTCTGGAAGAATGGCCATTATAACATACATATATATGGAAATTCAAAATCACTTATTGATGGGATTATAGCCAACACCTTATTCACTCCTCCTTATCTAAGTGGCATGTTTTCTCATATCAATGATCTCAGACAGACCTTCCATCAGATCACCTTCCAACACATTTTTAGGGAAGCCTATACTTTTGCAGATGTTATATTGAAGAAGGGACTATCAGATGATTCACGTAACATGTTTTAGATATATATGGAAGGTAATCAAATCAGAGAAGAAGGTCACATCTTGGATGTTTTTTGAACTTTGTTGGGTATACGGTCTTTGTAGATCAAAATGGTATGAATCCACTCTGTACAAAGGCATATAGATGGCATGTTTTATGGTTTACATTTTGGAATATGTACTAGTACATTATATAAACAAGTGTTTTTCCATTTGAAATATCTATAT